>JAHFWL010000300.1:0-10186 GCA_021292165.1 Shinisaurus crocodilurus
AGCACAAACCTCCGTGGAACTTTTCTTTCCTCCCCACTCTTGCCAGTTTGCCCCCAAACCTCTTTCCCTCTCCTAGCAGTATCCGGGACTCTGATGTGGCTTGGCCCCACCTTCACCGACCTGGCTCACCCTGGAAGCCCAACCCAGACCATAGTCACAAATCTGTGGCCTCGCTTCACTCACCAATTCTATTTCTAATGCTATAAACCGTCGGCTTCAACATCCGATTTCCCAGCTGGATAAAGTAGACCTGTTAATTTCATTGAGTGTGTTGAAGTGACTTCCCCTGTTCTGCTAGAAGCGTTCTCTGCGTGTACCCGTGAGTCCTTCCTCTTGCCAAAAACACACTATTGCCCACGGTTTCAAAGGTCCCGTAAGAAATGCGTGTCCTGAGAACGGTGCACAACTTTGCATACACACAGTCTACAGGGGCAGATTAAGAAACAACACAACCCAGCAGGGGACAGTAAGGGAGGTGGGATTTGCGGACTGGGATCCAGGCAGAGCTTGGCACTGAGCTGCAGGAGCTGGTGTGTGTCCTGCCTCCACCCTCCAGCCCACAGACTCAAAATGGAGGGTCCCCCAACCACAGAAGCAACGAAGTAAATAAACAGTGGCATTTCGAAATCATGATGTTTATTGTTCTGAAGACACGGGTCATTTTGTTTTTAAAAATCAGCCAAACAAGTAAAGACTGTCCTCCATTTTTTACCCATCACCCCCCTCCAAACAAACAGGGGGATGAAGCACCCCTACTACAAAGACATCCAGAATTCAGAAGTCCGTGGAACGCCATCTCAGGCACTTCTGCAGCCTTCCAGCTCAAGAGGAAGAATGGAAATCTTCATAGTTCTAGAGCAGCCCTTCCCCAAACTGTTGCCCCCCCCCCCAGATGTGTTAATCCCAGGTTGGGGAAGGCTGTTCTAGAGGGTTCTTTTGCAGAGGCATCAAAACCAAGAGCCCGAGCAGCCCCAGTGACAGAGCGTCAGCACACAAGCGAGTTAAGCAACCCTGCGAGGAGGTGGAAAGTGCTGTTTACTTATCTACTCCTTTATATATTTAAATCACTCCAGGTAATCAGCTAAAAACTCATATATTGTCAGCAGAACCCAAAACAAGGGCCCAGCAAAGAGAGAAAAATCCCAGCGGGAAAACCTTTTACAGCCTAACTTTGGGAGATGAATCCCAGGGGGAAATCCAGCCTGATCTTGCAGTTCTTGCAGCCTGGCCCAAACAGAGATTCCACATTTACACTCAACCCAAGCTTAGAAAGGGGGAATAAGGGCAAGACACCGCTCTGTACTGACAAGGGCCACTGTGCAGGCCTAGCTAGTCGAAAAGTCTGCATACAGACAAAAAAGTAAAGGCCAGCTTCAGTTTGGACTCGGAGTCGGCTCAGGTAATTAGGTCTTATTGAGAAGCATACAAACCGTAGTCATCCCAAGTCTGAGAGGCCAGCTTGTCACTTGGTTTAAAACACACACACACACACACACACACACACACGAACACAGCCCTTTCAAAACACATCCCTTCCCACAAATCACCTACCCTTTGTCTGTGGTCTACTCCAAAGTGTTGGGTTTTGCATAGGCAGAACGAGATTACCACCTGACATCGAGATTATCACCTGACCTGGTGGGTGTCTCTTGAGTTCAAGTACACAAGGTCTCTGGTCACGAGACATAGTCTCGAGGTGATATGACTCAGCAACCTTGGACAGGTTTAGCAGTAAATATGTTGATGAATGGGTTATACAACTGGGGTGAGTAATATCCTATTTATAGGTACACAGGGTCTACAGTATAAAGCTAACACACTTGTTGATAGCTTCTCTCTTTCTTGCTTGCTAGCTCGTCTCACGGACTTGTCTTGTTTGGACTTCACTCATCTAGCCTTACCACTGGGGTAGTGGATTTGAGTCTGCAATGATGTAGTGAGTAACAGATGCATTGATTGCCTTAATCCCATGTAATTGGGTCTTACAAATAAACTCTTTAATCTTTATTAACTGCTGTTATCTCCTCCTTCCGCCTGCGTGACTGGGACTGAGGGTCACTGGCTAGGGAAGCTTTTGAACCCGGGTCAGTCCAGCTCTCACACAAAGAACCCATTCGCCATTGTCCTGCTGTCCCTTCCAACCACCCCTTCCCTGTTGTCCTCTCACCTCGATGCAAGCTCTCCGCATGTCCACCCAGGAGAAGCGAGCCAGGCCAGGAGTTCAGGCACAGCCTCTCCTGCTTTCCAAATGAGGCCCTCCGGTCAGATCGGCTGCAGCAGCAGTGGGGCCAGCCTACCTAGAGCTGTGTGAGGAGGCAGGCTATAGGAGGAGTCAGTGGTTGTGGTCCATGTTGGTTCCAATGACACGGGAAAATATAGTTGTGAGATCCTGGAAGCCAAATTTAGGTTGCTAGGTAGGAGGTTGAAATCCAGGACCACCAAGGTGGCTCGCTCTGAAAGGCTCCCTGTTCCACACGCAGGCAAAGCTGAGGGGTCTCTATGCGTGGATGAGATGGTGGTGCAGGGAGGAGGGCTTCAGATGTGTTTGCACTGTGAAGGACCGCCGCTGGTCGTTTGCTGCAGAACGGGAGATCTGTGGCTTTCCCTGACAGCCTTGATCTCACCGCACACAATCTCCGACTTGGCTCGGATCATAAACACTGGAATTGAGCCATCCAGAAACTACATATACTCCACTTAGGGTAAAGCAAACGGATGATGATGATGATGATGATGATGATTTTTAAACATATTTGTTGCTGCCCCAACTCAGTTTTATCCAGCAATACCACAAGCAGCTCAAAATACATACAAATAAATATGGAATAAGAATATTATTAGCCTCTGCAGGTTAAGCATAGGAAGTGCGGTATTCTCTCTCTCTCTCTCTCTCTCTCTCTCTGTAGTTTTTTAAATTCAATTTTTATTACATTTCTAAAAAAATAAAATAAAAAATACATGCAACAGCAACAAATAAAACTTAACAATATTAATACATAAACCCACCCCAATCCCTCCCCACTCAATCCACATTAGATTATATTTCACTTCTTTATCAACTACTTCTTTTCATGAATCCCAATTTTTTATACGCTTCCTTCAACATTGATCTATTTGAATGTTTTTTCATATACTCTATGTACTGTTGCCAATCCTTCTTAAAAGTATCTTTTTTCTTTGTTCCTCTATACAATCTTAACTTTTGTGTCAACTTTTCATTGATTGCTATATCCCATATTTTCTTTTTCCTAGATAATGTCAGCATTCGAGCCGTCTTCCAATGGTTTGCTATTAATTGCCTTGCAGCTGTCAACTCACTTGTGGGATGCCGCAGGGTTCCATCTTCTCCCCGATGTTATTCAACATCTACCTAAAGCTGCTGGGAGCTATCATAAGGTTTGGGGTGCGGTGTCATCAGTATGTGGATGACACGCAGCTCTACCTCTCTTTCAAGTCCTCACTGAGGTTGGCTGTTGAGACCCTGTCCAAGTGCCTGGAGTCAGTGGCTGGCTGGATGGGAAGGAACATGCTGAAGCTGAACCCCGACAAGACTAAGGTACTTCTGGTGGGGGACAAGGGGAGCAGGACCGGTGCAAGGCAGTTTGCCGCCCTAGGCAAATTCAAATATTTAGCGCCCCCCCACCCACTTGAGCCCTCCCTCCCTCGGCGGCAGCAGTCCCAGCGGCAGCGAGGAAGAGTCGGCCAAGCGAGCGAGCTTCCTCCTGCTGCTGCTGCCGCCAGCCTCCGCGGCCCGGGAAGGGAGGAAGGAAGGAAGGAAGGCGGGAAGAGGCGCCAAACTGCGGCGGATCAGCAGCCACCAGCCGCTCCAGCTGCGCCCTGGCGGACAGAGCCAAGCCCGCCTGCCCGGAGGAGGTGGAAGAGGCGGAGGAGGCAGAGCGGGATTCGGCGCGTCCAAAACATCCTTGCTTCGAAGTAAAGTTGGAGTAGTTGGGGAACCGCAACCTAAAACGTCCCCCTGTCCCCAAAAGGAGCAGTGCACAGGATTGCTCACCGGAGCAAGGGGCGGGCGGCTCTGCGCCCGGACTGCCTGGTCGGAAGGAGCCCTCGCGCTAGCTGCGCAGCCTAAGCAGGCGACCTGTGGCAAAGGGATATCCATCATATAAACAGGTGCAAAGTCAATCTCAGGCTGATAAGAGATTTTTTAAAAAAGAATAATGCATTTCTCGCGACTTAAAAAAAAGATCGGTATTTGTTTGGAAAACGGTATTGACTTCCCCGCTTGGCCTGCTGCCGCCGCTGCTGCCACGAGATCAGGCTTGCTTGCTCCCATCTTCCTCCTCTTCCGTACACACATCACGGAAAGCGGAGCGCGGGCCCCGCGCCCTCCCTTCCTCATCCGTTCCTGGAGGAGGAAGAGGAGGAGGAGGAGGAGGAGAGGGCGAGTGTCTGCGTGAGTCTGGGGCACAGGCGAAGCAGGAGCGGAGCGTTTCTGCGCCCCCTTTAGCCATACGCCCTAGGCAGCCGCCTAGTTGGCCTAGTGGTAGCGCCGGCCCTGAAGGGGAGGTTAGGGGATGTTGACCTGGTGCTGAATGGGGTACATCTACCCCTGAAGGACCAAGTCCGCAGCTTGGGGGTCATTCTAGACTCCCAGCTGTCCATGGAGGCCCAGGACAGCTGTGAGCCGGGCGGCGCTGTATCAACTCCATCTGATACGACAGTTGCGCCCCTACCTTCCTAATCACCTGCTCCCATCAGTGGTTCATGCTTTGGTCTTCTCTGGCCTAGACTACTGTAATGCGCTCTACGTGGGGTTACCCTTGAAGATGGTTCGGAAGCTACAGCTGGTACAGAATGCAGCAACTCGCCTGGTTAAAGGCAGCCGCCAGCGGGATCTCATCACTCCAGTGCTCAAGGAGCTGCACTGGCTACCAGTTGCATGTCGAGCCGAATTCAAGGTGTTGGTTTTGACCTTTAAAACCCTATACGGCTCTGGTCCAGTCTATCTCAAGGAGCGTCTCCAGCAACACCAAGTAGGCCACTCAACAAGATCTACCACAGACAGCCTTCTCCTTGTCCCTTCAGCCAGAGCAGCTAGACTGGTGGGGACTAGGAAGAGGGCCTTTTCTGTGGTGGCCCCCATACTGTGGAACTCTCTCCTGAGTGACCTCCGCCATGCCCCCTCTCTGGTGAGCTTCCGCCGCTCACTAAAAACTTGGCTGTTCAGGCGGGAATATGGGGTGGGCTAAGGCTTTAAAATTTTATACTGTTTTAAATGTATTTTATCCTGTTTTTAATCTTGTGTACATCACTCACGGTGGCCGGTTTGCTGGCCAGAGGGGCGATAAATAAATGTAAATAATAAATAATAAACAAATAGCCAATTAACGTTTTCTCTCTTACATCTCTATTTTCATTCACAAACATATTCAACAAAGCGAATTCTGGTGTTTTACATATCTCTTCAGAATAGAATACCTTTGTTACACGCAGTCAGAACTACAAAAAAACATCCGAGAACCTACGCTAATCTAAGGTAGCTACCGAGAATCTACACTAGTCTACACTAGCAACTGAGAGCCTACACCAGCTTACCCAGGTGCTCCACTTGGAGGTAGAATGTCCGGGCTGGGGCTGGCCGTGTGCCTCGCTGCATCTCGCTTCCAACAATAGCCTGACCCCCCCTTTCTCCACAGGAAAACCGGTCTGGCCAGGTATGAAGGGTAAAGTGGCTTTGGTTGCATTCTTGACCATGGCCCATTAAGGGTGCTCCTGGAGACAATGGAGGGAACTTGAAAAGCCACTGAGGGTACTTGGGGAAACCATCAGCATTTGAATATGTCGGACTCAGAGGCCCTCACCTGGCCTTTTGGGAGGAGATGCAAAGTTCACTGGAGCTCTCTTGCCCTTGGCGGGGACTATGCAGGTGTATGAGAGCCAAGTGTATGTTCGGTCAGGCTTTTTCTCCACAGGAACATTTTGGGGCAAGCGGGGCCTGTACAAGAGGGACGGGCTCCACTTCAACCACAACGGAACCAGACTGCTGGCGCAAAATATAAAAAAGGTGGCAGAGCAGCTTTTAAACTGAACCCTGAGAGAAAGCCGAAAAAAGCTGGGAAGTATCCAGTCAGGTTAAATCAGGGGTCTTCAAACTACAGCCCCCCAGGACACACCCGGCCCGGCGGGTTCTTTCATCCGGCCCAGCAGGCAGCAGCTCTAATTTGAGAAAGTCATTCGTTGATCATTAGCCAGGTAGGCAGAGTTTTCGGAGGAGGAGCGGCAGCCAATCGTGCGGAGAACCTGCTTCCAGGGCCTTGACGCCTGCTTTCTGCCCCGCCTCCATTCACGTGCTCCGGCCAGTGGGTTTCCGAGGGGCATCCTTTTTTCTCCCTCACGACTATTTGGGCGCCAGGCAAGGGAGTCGCCTTCCCCGCCCTCCAGAGCAAGGCGCGCAGGCAAGGCTTTGGGTTCTCCCCCACCTCCTTCCAAAGGGAGGAAGCAGCCGCCAGTCAGCCTCCGCCCCTCTCTCGGCTCGTCCGGGGCCTCGCTCCGCCACTCTGAGGGAGACCCCTGCGTGCTGCTCAAGCAGCTGGTGGTGGCCAGGGCGGGAGCCCCGCTCGCTGCTGCCCCTCCCTCGCCTGTCTACGCCGCGCGCCTCCTTGGCGCGCCTGAAGCGCAGCAGAGCCGGCTAGCCGCTGTGTGTGTCACTCCCCCCCCACGGTGGCTTCCCCTCCAGAGCGCGGTGTCGTGCGCCGTGGGCTTATTGGGGAGCTTCCGAAAAGGTTTTGGGGGACGGGGAGGAGCAGTTTCGAGCAAAGCAGACTGGTAGATAACGGTGTTGTTGTTTGCTGCCCCCTCCCCCGAAATGTATTGATGCTTGGGCCCCCCTCGTCTGCTTTGGGGGGGCTACAGGGATTGCGCAACGCTTGGGAAACCGAAAGGAGTTTCGAGTGTTCCAAACAGCATCGCTTACGTTGAGCTTCCTAAAAGTTAGCGGGGGAGCGGGGGGGCTTCTTGAAGCAAACCACTGGAGTGCTTTTCTTTCTCTGTAATGTGATCGTGTGTCCCCCCTCCGAACTTGGTGTCTCCCCCCCCCCCATGGGACTACTCATGAAAAGCAGCATGCGCCTTCAAAAAAGCCAGGCGTTCAGATTAATAGATAAGGTATCCAGCGCAAAAAAAAGTATGCTAGTCACCCATGACTTTAAGACGCAGCTGCGGTTTACTTTCTTAGTGGTTTGACAGTGCAATCCTATGCTTGCCTGCTCTGGAATAAAGACTACTGTGTTCAGTATTTTTATTTATACCCCGCCTTTTTCCTCCAAGAGAACCCAAGGCGGCTTACATAATAATCCTCCTCTCCATTTTATCCTCACAACAACCCTGTGAGGTAGTTAGGCTTTTTCTGAGGAAAGTGCCTAGGATTGCAACCTAAGTCAGTAATGAAACTATGCAAGACGTTTCCATCTCTCGGTATAACTGCATTGTGTTGTCCACTTTAGTGCAATCCTAACTTGTCTACTCAGAAGTGTCCTATTGAGTTCAATGGGGCTTACTCCCAGGTAGGTGGGCATAGGATTTATTTTTATTTATTTTATTTATGCCCCACCTTTTTCCTGCAAGGAATCCAAGGCGGCTTACATAATCCTCCTCCTCCATTTTATCCTCACAACAACCCTGTGAGGTAGGTTAGGCTGAGAGTCAGTGACTGGCCCAAGTCACCCAGTGAGTTTCATGGCCGAGCGGGAATAGAACCTGGATCTCCGAGCCCCAGTCCAACACTCTCACCACTAAGGATTGTAGCCTTAATCCTGCTGTGATATTTGGGAGTTCATCTAACTTTGAGATGTTAGGTAGTGTTTTATGGCTTAAAAAGATTAAAGTTGCATATCTTCCAAACTGCCTAGAGAATTTGATTTCTGCCTCTGTATTTGTGTTTGGGTCCTTTTTTTTTTTTACTTGATCCATTTGTTCATTTTTTTCAAACTATAGTCCGGCCCCCCAACAGTCTGAGGGACAATGAACTGGCCCCCTGTTTAAAAGTTTGAGAACCCCTGGGTTAAATCATCCCCGGGGAATGAAGATGAACCAGTTTCTGAATGCCCAAATGTAGAAGGGGAGCAAATAGGCCATGAGCATATGGGGAAACATGACCGCCAACCACAGAGGCCCAAGGGACAAAACAGGAGCTTCACACGCCACAGACATCTGGAGAGAGACACCATGTGTAGGTATTTCCATGCAAATGCTAGAAGCCTCCAAGCCAAAATGGGAGAGTTGGAGTGCCTGGTTTTAAAGGAAAACCTCGGTTGTTGAAGCAATTGGAAATAGTGACCACAATGCTATCACATTTAATACATATTTAAATGAAAGATTGCCAAAAAATATTCTAATGCAGTTACATTTGACTTCAGAAGAGGAAACTTCTCCACAATGAGGGAACCGGTTAACAGGAAGCTGACTCGTGTGTGTGTGTGTGTCAAGAGGGTCAAATCCCTTCAAAATGCCAGGAAATTACGCAAAACCACAATAACAGAAGCTCCAACAGAATGTATACCACAGGTTAGGAAAGGTAGTACGAAGTCCAGGAGGTCACCAGCATGGTTAACGGGGAGTGTCAAGGAAACTATTAGAGATAAGAAGGCTTCCTTCAGAATACGGAAGTCTTGCCCAGACGAGGAAATGCTGAGCACAATGCTATCACATTTAATATATAGTTAAATGAAAGATACATTTCAGGAGGGTGCTGTTGCACTCATGTCCTGCTTGTGAGATCCTGTGGGCAGCTGGTTGGTGTGAATAGAATGCTGGACTGGTTGGACACTTGGTCTGAACCAGCATGGCTCTTCTTATGTTCGTATAAAGAAGAAAAAGAAAAATCCCATTACATGTGAAATAGGGGAACTCTCTCTTTGTTTCTCTATCCCTCCTATGATCCAAGCATTTATATGTTATCTCCCCTGTGTGAGTTCTTTGATGAGAAGTGAGCTGTGTCTTCTGACTGAAGCTCTTTCCACAGTCCAGACACTGATATGTTTTCTCCCCTTGTGTGAGTTCTTTGATGAGAAATGAGATACTTCTGTAGACTGAATCTCTTTCCACACTCCAAGCATTGACATGGTTTCTCCTGTGTGAATTCTTTCATGAGATGTGAGACTTACCTTTTGCTTGAATCTCTTTCCACACTCCAAGCACTGATATGGTTTCTCCCCTGTGTGAATTCTTTCATGAGAAGTGAGACTTGTCTTTTGAATGAATCTCTTTCCACACTCCAGGCATTGATGTGGTTTCTCTCCTGTGTGAATTCTTTCATGAAAAGTGAGATTTATCTTTCGACTGAATCTATTTCCACACTCCAAGCATTTATATGGTTTTTCCCCTGTGTGAGTTCTTTGATGAGAAGTAAGATGTGACTTATGACTGAAGCTCTTTCCACACTCCAAGCATGGATATGGTTTCTCCCCTGTGTGAGTTCTTTCATGAGAAGTTAAATTTGACTTTCGACTGAATCTCTTTCCACACTCCAAGCATTGATGTGGTTTCTCCCCTTTGGGAATTCTTTGATGAGAAGTAAGCTGTGTCCTCCAACGGAATCTCTTTCCACACTCAAGGCATTGATGTGGTTTCTCTCCTGTGTGAATTCTTTCATGAAAAGTGAGATTTATCTTTCGACTGAATCTCTTTCCACACTCCAAGCATTTATACGGTTTCTCCCTGTGTGAGTTCTTGATGAGAAGTGAGATGTGCCTTCTGACTGAAGCTCTTCCACACTCCAAGCACTGATATGGTTTCTCCCCTGTGTGAGTTCTCTTCATGTGACAGTGAGACTTATCTGTTGATGAATCTCTTTCCACACTCCAAGCATGATATGGTTTCTCCCCTGTGTGAATTCTTTCATGAGAAGTGAGCCTTGTCTTCAACGGAATCTCTTCCACACTCCAGCATTGATTGGTTTCTCCCTGTGTGGATTTTGCAATGACCATTAAGGTTTTGATTTAGACTTGAAGGTTTTCCCCCACACACAGAGCACACATAGTTTTCCTGTTTTTAGCCAGTTGTTCTTCCATTGAGACATCATTGTAGTCATGCCCTGGGAGCCAAAGGATTTCTTCCTCCTCTCTGATTAATCATTTTCCCTTCTCTGAGGTTCCCTATTTTTACATCTGTTTGTTTTCAGTGGCATCCCGCAAGGTTCTCTCTCATTCTCCATTTCACACCTGTCACTTTC
>JAHFWL010000301.1:0-142804 GCA_021292165.1 Shinisaurus crocodilurus
GGACAGACATCTGTCAGAGACGCTTTGACCTGATTCCTGCATTGAGCCGGGTTGGACTCGATGGCCTTGTAGGCCCCTTCCAACTCTACTTTTCTATGATTCTATGATTCTATGATCCCTGCCCGCCAGTGCTGTGTAAAAGGGCCACAACTCATGGCTCAATAGGACAGGAGCCAGCAGAGCAAGGCCTTTTCAATGGTGGCACCCCAACTCTGGAACAGCCTGCCAAGGAAGGCCCACCTGGTCTGTGGCTGCTCTCTAATAGCACAAAGACAGTTTCACCCCAGTGCTCTTTCTGGGATGTTGTTTTTCACAAGGATTTCACTGCTGCTTTTATCATTTGTAATTTGCTTATAGCTGGTTTTAATTTTTATTTATTGTTCGCTGGATTGTAAACTGCTTTGACTATTATTGAGAATGGGGTAGAATACTAGAATCAATAAAGCCCGTGCCCTGAATCGTGCAGCCAGGCCCCCAACTCCATTAACCCCTCAGAGGACACGAGCGGTTCTTCCAGCTCTAGCAATCATGGCTCTAGGCCAGTGATGGCGAACCTATGGCACGGGTGCCACAGCTGGCACGCAGGGACCTCTCTGTGGGCACTCGAGACATTGGTCACCAGATCGCGAAAAGACTGTCCCCTTCTGCAAACACTAATGATTTGTTCTTCTCACAGTGTGGAACAGAATAATTTTATTACAGAATTCCTGTTACAGAATTCTTTTCTACATTGTTATAACATTTAAAAGATTTTGAAGAATGATGCACAGAGCATGGCTTGGATGTAAAGCCCTAACAGTTGACCTGAGTGCTGCATGTGTGCTCTCAAACTAACGGAGTATGAGCCAAGGTTTGACAAATTATCAGCATGCATGCAACTGCAAAAATCACATTGTGCAAAGCATGCCCGCAAACTTTTACCTAATGCAGTGTTTGCAGTCCAAGCATAAAGTGTTTAAAATGTGTTAAGCACGTTTAGTTTTCTGTTTATCTTGCTCATCCTAGTACAGGTTGACTTATACTTTACTAATCCAACACCTGTAGAAGCAGGGAAAGGACCTGGGTAAAGCTTGCCCCATACAATTTCAGTCTGGCATATAATCATATTACAAGTTGAGAATCCCTTATCCAAAAATACATGTGCCTATTATTTAAAAAGTTTGTATAATTCCCTTCAGGCTATGTACAATGTAGTACTATAATAATGTTTTTTTGATTTTTTTTCCCAACAAAAACTGTTTGTATCATTGAAAGCTCTGTATTGTGCTTTCTTTTAAGACACAAGATGTTAATTAGTTCGGACAACTGTATGAGTTGTTTTTCTAAAACTAAACCTCGGTATTCAGGTTTAATTGCAGTGTTGGCACTTTGAAATAAATAAGTTGGTTTGTTGTTGCAGTTTGGGCACTCGGGCTCAAAAAGGTTCGCCATCACTGCTCTAGGCTGCTTTTGTCTGTGCCAGCTTCTCAAACTTTCTACCCCCGGGCCCGCTTCGGAGAGCTGAAAATGCCCAAGGCCCACCAGCTGCCAACGACGGCGGGAAGTCGGTCACAAAATGGTGGCAGGTGGAGGCGGAGTTGGCATAATCACCTGGCATGGCTGATATTTTTTATTGGCATATATTCCCTCTTTGAAAACTGCTCAATTTTTTGCCATGGTTATTTCCTTGTTGCAAGGAGTTCCATAGTTCAGCTTTCCTCGAGTTAAGTACAGACTTTCGTCTGGAGGTATCCTGACTCAACCTCCCCGTTTCAGAAAGAATGTGCTGATCCAAAGGCTTCAAGTCTGGATTTCCAACATGGAGCCCACACGGACACCTCTTTGGCCCCCGCCAGGCTCCCCCGCCTCTCCTGATTTTAATATATTTCTTAAGATTATTCTAAATTATTTTTTAACCTGGAGATTGCCATGCTGCAAAGCAAAGTGCTGCCCTTTATTTGGGTTCAAAAAGTTTTGTATTTTGGAGTGCAGAGCCTCACCTCTGCCTTGCACTTCAGTTCTTGGGCTAATTCTCACCATTTGCCTTCTGGGAAATGAGTTGTTTTGTGACTGGCCATAGGCAGCCATTTTAATGAATGAGCAAGACCCTCCATGGCAGCCATTTTGTGAGAGTGCCCGTGACACTTGCTCAAATTCCAAATGTGCCCACAAGGGCCAGGGACCCCTTGTCTAAGCAGAGAAAACTATTTTGCATTGTTTTTCTCCCGCCCACCCCCCATGCCTCTCAAAGTCTTTCCCCCCATCGCACCATTTCTTCTCCCTTTCTTCTTTTCCACTCAACTTGTACCCCATCCCCAACTGCCAGTTTCTTTCATCCCTTCTTCCTGCTGCTTTCACATTCAGTTCCTTCTATATATGGCGGTAAGGTCCGGGGAGAGGAACCAGACAAAGAACGATCCAAAACATAAAGTCCTCAACGGCAGAACAGGCGGAAGATAATTAAACCTAAATTACAACGGCTGTGAAGGCGGATGAAGGCTGCAGCAGAGAATGGTTTTCCAATCGTCAGGGGAACCGTGCCATTGGATCTCTGCCTTACTCAGTCAGTTTGTGTGGTGATTCGTTGTGCACCGATCTCCCCACATAAACAGTTTCACGCACAGGCGTCTTCCAACCCAACCCATCCAACCCAACCCAACCAACCAAACAAACAAAAAAAAGTCCCAACCACAAACAAAAAAACCCTCAAGGATGGAAAGCGGAATATCAGTGGTCAATATAAGAGGTTTAAAGATGTTCATAAGGCTAATCTAAAAAATGCAATATAAACATCGAAAACTGGGAAGCTCTGGCCCATGAACGATCTAAATGAGGTTGGCCTTTCACAAAGGTTCTATGGACTTTGAAAAAGCTCGAGTGCAAGGTGAAAGGGAGAAACGTGCTAAGCGAAAAGCACGTCAATGAATCCTTTACAGGACCATCTTCTATCTGGTAACCTGTGTCCTCACTGTGGGAAGCTGTGTGGATCTAGAATTGGCCTCCACAGTCACTTACGGACCCATCGCTAGAGTCTACACCAATCTTCTTTAGAATTTCCCCCTTTATCCCGGAAGACCATCTTACTCGGTCACGAGTGATCGCCTGATAGGATGATATACAGCATCCTTCTCTTATCCCCTTCCTCTTTATTCCAGTTTTAAAATAATAACGACAATCTTGGCCTCACTCTCTAACCGCCTCCGCTGCATGGCGCGACCGTGGCACGGGGCGCATCCAGGCAAAGAGGCGCCGGGCAGGTGCAGCACTGAGACCCACCTGGAGGTTGGCTGAGATCCGCCGGTGGTTCCCGACCCACAGTCTGAGGAACACGGGTATACACAGTTTGCGTTTCCTTCCTAGCTCCGGTTCAGCCCCCATCTCTTGTCTATATGAAATTTGGTTTTATCTATGTTTGGCCCATAAGCGTCACGTTACACTTGCGTTGGCCGTTTGTTGTCCAGCGTACGCTTCGGAGGGATCCTTCTGGAGCTCTTCACACAACCCCTTTGTTGTTTCTAGGACCGTGAATAAGTTGGCATCACCCACAGGAGGCTTGGCCACCTCACTGATCACCCACTGGAGATTTGTGGAGATGTCACAGAAGACAGATCCCTGTGCTGGCTTCCCTCTGCTGGGGGACATACATGGGTGGCCGGGTGACCGGCTAGATGGGCGATTAACAGATATATATATAAATAAATCAATAAATAAATACATCTAGGCCGCACTTTAGCCTTCCCCAACCTGGCGCCCTGCAGATGTGTGGACTGCAGCTCCCATCATTCCCAGCCAGCATGGCCGTTGGCCATGCTGGCTGGGAATGATGGAGCTGCAGTCCAACACATCGCAGGGCGCCAGGTTGGGGAAGGCTGCTGAACTTGCTGCCCCTTTCGTCACTGATTCATCCCCTTAGGCCCACGACTTGTAAGTTTATTCAGGAGCCCAGCCAAGGAACCCTGACTATTCATCCTTCCTGCCTTTGCTTTGCTTTAAAACTGAGGAAGAGCTCTGTGTGATCAACAGCATGGATACAGCTCTCTGGGCGGTTACAACAATCAATAAGAAACACACAATACAATATAAATATATCTTCTAGCGACTATCTATTGGTATGTCTCTTGGGCTGGTCCCCATTTGTCTTGGGGGTCCCACGCAATTCTCTTGCTCTCAGAAAACATGTTTCTGTACTCCATCCGAAAACTGGAGTGTTCGGGAGCTGGAAGAGTTGCCCCCTCATAGGCTTCAGAGACCATAAGAACTCAGCTGGATCAGACCTGAGGGGAGCTCTCAGTCAAGCATTTATTTTATTTATTATATTTATACCCTGCCTTTTTTCCTGCAAGGAACCCAAGGCGGCTTACATAATCCTCCTCCTCCTCTCCATTTTATCCTCACAACACAACCCTGTGAGGTAGGTTAGGCTGAGAGTCCGTGACTGGCCCAAAGTCACCCAGTGCGTTTCATGGCCAAGCGGGGACTAGAACCCGGATCTCCCAAGTCCCAGTCCGACACTCTCACCACTACGCCATCATGACTAGTAGCAGTTAACAGCCTGATCCTCCATGAATGTGTCTAATCCCTTTTTAAAGCCATTTGAGTTGGTGGCCATCACTACAACTTGTGGTAGCCAATTCCGTAGTTTTAACTACCGTATGTTCTTATCAGTCAAAAGCAGCCCATGGTGTGGCAAGATCAAATCTTCAGAGGAAGATTGCAGCTGATGTAGGATGGAACAGGCTATAATCACGGTTGAGATATGAAACTGACTTAGGCATACTTAGGAAAGTAATTGAAAACAAACGGCCCAAGACCACACTGCCCTTACACAAATCTATGGTGCGACTGCACTTGGAATACCATGTACCGTTCTGGTCACGGCACCTAAAAAAGGATATCGTACAGTTGGAAAAGGTGCAGAAAGGGCAACTAAAATGATCAAGGGGCTGGAGCATTGAGCAACTCCTGTATGAGGGAAGGTGCCAGCAGCTGGGGTTGTTTAGCTTAGAAAAAAGGCAAGTGAGGAGACATGAGAGAGGTGTACAGAATTATGCTGGCGTGGAGAAAGTGGACAGGGAGACATTTTCCTCCTCCTCTCCTAATCCTAGAACCCAACGGGGTCATCCCATGAAGCTGATGGGTGGGAGATTCAGGACAGGAAGACTTCTTCACACAGCACAGAGTTAAAATATGGAATTCACTTCCAGAAGATGGAGTGAGGGCCAACAACTTGGACGACTTTAAAAAGGGATTGGACAAATTCATGGAGGAGAAGGCTATCAAGGGCTACTAGTC
Organism: Shinisaurus crocodilurus; assembly: GCA_021292165.1. Classification (NCBI taxonomy): domain Eukaryota; kingdom Metazoa; phylum Chordata; class Lepidosauria; order Squamata; family Shinisauridae; genus Shinisaurus; species Shinisaurus crocodilurus. The sequence continues at coordinate 5,272 of JAHFWL010000301.1, forward strand.
CTCCTGATTGACTATAATGCTACCTCCAGCATCAGAGGCAGTATGCCTAGGTACTCCAGTTGCGCTGTTGCACTCCTGTCCTGCTTGTGGGGATCCTGTGTGGGCAGCTGATTGGCCACTGTGTGAACAGAATGCTGGACTAGATGGACCCTTGGCCTGATCCAGCAGGGCTTTATGTTCTTATGACTTCTACTCATATCAAAGTTCACCCTCAGGATAGCCCTATGCCATGTCTCTGAGCATACAGAGTGCATTTCCCTCACCACTGAGCTTTCAAAGCCAATCTGTTTGGGATCAGGGGCGAGTGTTTCCGGCACAGAAGGCAGAGCTTAGAGCAGTGTTCTCCAACCTTGGGTCCCCAGATGTTTTTGGCCTACAACTCCCAGCATGCCCCAGCCAGCGTAGTGTAGCTGGCTGGGGCATGCTGGGAGTTGTAGGCCAAAAACATCTGGGGACCCAAGGTTGGAGAACACTGGCTTAGAGGCAGGATTTCAACCCCAGCACCAGAGCTGTATCTGTTAACCGGCTGCAGCAAAAACATCACAGAATTGTGCTTCATGATAAATGGAAGAACATCGCCCTCTACTGTCTAACCCAGGGTCTGCAGGCAGCAAGAACAATTCTTCCGCCGCAGTTCTGTGGGAGGTCAAGTTTTATTGAAAGCAAAGCTGCATTGGAGAAGGGAAATCGATTCTCCCCCCCCCCCCTCTGCTTGACATTCTAGAGAGCTGTTGCCCATCACAGTAGGTAATCCTGGGGTAGATGGACCAATGGTCTGAGTTGACACTGAATGAGGCAGCTTCCTATGTTCATATATGATTGTCTGCAGGAAAAACAAAAGGGGGGCAGGCCATGGGGCAGCTGAACATACATCATGATGCATCAGCATTACCGAAGTTGTGGGTCTGGGCAATGCCTACATGGGAGACCAGTTGGAAAACCCCAGTACACCATCTTGAGCTTGGCCAAGGAAAAAAAGGTGCATACTTGATACATTTATGAAGTGTGTGTGTGTGTGTGTGTGTGTGGTTAGATTTCCAGCTCACCTTGTGCTAGCTAGGGGCTCCAGGTACAACGCTTTTAAAATGCCACCCTTGCACCTGGTTTGGAAGCTGCATCAGCAGGAAGGATGCTGAGCGGGGCACCCAGCCGGGCACGGTGCACCTGTGTCAGAGAACTACAGTGGCTGCCCATCAGCTGCTGAGCCATGCTCAAGGTTCTGCTATTGACATACAAAGCCCTAAACAACTCGGGTGCCAGGATACCTGGCAGACCGCCTTCCCCTACATACACCCACCCACCCCTACCCCCCAATATCTTCAGGGGAGGCCTTTTTGGCCTTTCCGTGAGGAACGGAATGTCACCACATGCCATCTCAGTATCGGCAGACGCCCTCTGAAAATGTGGTATGTTATAAAGTCCCAGGATGCAAAAAAAATGATGTTTTATTCCTCAGAGTAGCCTAGCGCGTTTTGGACCTGTACCATATATTTCGGGGCCTTCTTCAGAGGCTGTGCATAAGATCTTCATGAAGTAGTCATTCACGCCTACATTGTGATGTCTCAGTCAAGGTACCATAACCATGTCTGCTGCCTCTGCCCTCTGTGGATTAGCCTGGGGGGGGGGGATGAGTCCCACCTCCAGATGCATCCCTCAGCTGACAATGCACCTTCCAGGAAACCCTAAGCTGAATATGAGCTGAATATGAGCCAGCAATGCGATGTGGCTGCAAAGAAGGCAAATGCAATTTTGGGCTGTATTAATAGAAGTATAGCTTCCAAATCGCGGGAAGTGATAATTCCCCTTTACTCAGCACTGGTTAGGCCTCATCTTGAGTACTGCGTCCAGTTCTGGGCACCACACTTTAAGAAGGACTTAGACAAACTGGAGAGGGTTCAGAGGAGGGCAACAAGGATGATAAAGGGACTGGAAACAAGGCCCTATGAGGAGAGACTGAAAGAACTGGGCATGTTTAGCCTTCAGAAGAGGAGACTGAGGGGAGATATGATCGCACTCTTCCAGTATTTGAAGGGATGTCACAGAGGAGGGCCAGGATCTCTTCTTGATCATCCCAGTTTGCAGGACACGGAATAATGGGCTCAAGTGACAGGAACCTAGATTCCACCTAAACATCAGGAAAAATTTCCTGTCAGAGCAATAAGACAATGGAATCAACTACCTAGGGAGGTGGTGGGCTCTCCCACTCTGGAGGCATTCAAGGTGCAGCTGGACAGACATCTGTCAGGGATGCTTTGACCTAGATTCCTGCATTGAGCAGGGGGTTGGACTCGATGGCCTTGTAGGCCCCTTCCAACTCTACTTTTCTATGATTCTATGATTCCAGGGATCAGTGGCTGGCTTTTGCCTGTATTCAGCTTCTGGAATCAGGGAGACTCTGATGAAGCGTGCGTCTCCCTATCACTAGCCAAACTTCACCCAAAGGAGACAGTCCACCTTTGCTCTGACAATGACAAACATTGCATATCTCCACCTCAGAACAAGGGTAGAGCATTGCTAGAAGGCAGAGGAAGAAGGGAGGGTACGGACTAGCCTACGCAAATACCAAAGCAGAATGCAGCTGCAGCTGCTCCGGCTGGATCATAGGGGCAAGCTGTGCTATTCGACACAGACTCTGCGATGAGATGGGGAGCCCTTCCCACCTGCGCAACAACCCTGCAGCTAAGCGGGCCTTTTGCTGTTCTGCACGTATGTCACTCACAAGTGAGCTTTTTCAGGGCTCGGTTTGTTGCCTTCTTCCAGCAGATCAGCTCTTTGATGATGAGCAGAGACCCAGGGCATGTCCAGCGATGCCCACATTTTGCCCTCTATGCCTCTTTTAAATAGGTGGTGGGACTCTGAAAATAAATCAAACCCAGATCACATTTTCAATATGAACAAAACTAGACCAGCTAGAAATATTTCAGTTTATTTAACTTGTTAAGTAGAATATGAATTTTTAGCTAGTAGTTCCAGAGAGTGGCCTGTTGTGTATTTAACTGCTTGGTGCTTAATGAACACAGCTTTTACAAAGGATCTTAAAGAGACTCATACAGGAGGGCCAAGCCCCAGGAAGCAAATAAAAAGCGCACGTTTAAACAAAGATTATACAAAAAATTTGATGCATACTCCATATTCCCTTTTTTTTTGATAATGTTAGAAAGTGCAGATCTGAAAAGGTAGCCATTTCTATTTACAACACTAATTCAGTACATCAATATGCGAGGAACAAAACTGCATTGATTTGTCCCTTCAAGTCCCCGGGTTTTTGCCTTTGCTTTAACAGCCACTCAGCTGGGAAAGGTTAACAAGCACAGCAAGAGACAGACTGCCAAACACAAGAAGAAGGAGGAGCTACTATGCAGGTGACACCAGATCAAGGCTAGAGTCCCAAACACTTTAATTTTATTACAATTAAAATCAGCATCATCCACCGATTTATCTACAGAGGAAACCTAAAAACAAGTGCAAAATGTTCAGCCTCAAGCCCATCTCTGGGAGTACGTTGCAGGGGGTGGGAGGAAGAGAGAAGAAGGGGAGTCCCCCCACAGCATTTACAGGCAGGTCAAGTGGTGGGAAAAATGCTGTCCCAGCAAGGCACCCAATTCAGCACGAGCCTCAAAAGAAGCCAGCCCTTGACCCCAGCTCTTCCAGAAGTGAAAGACACCTCTCCACTGTTTCAACACAGGTGATTCATTGGCATTTCTAGCAGAGCCAGAACAAGAGGCAAGGCCGCAAACTGGAAAAGCGAGTCCCATCCCCAAGGGGGCCCCCAAAAGCTTGTCTGCTCGCACATTATTATTATTTTTTTTAAAAATCTGTTTTTGCTTGCCATTCTTCAGTATCAGTTGAAAGAAGTTACAATTGCCCAGGCTTGTAAACAAGGGATTTTTTATTGTGAAGAACGTAACACAGAAGGAGAGCGTTCTAGGGGTGTGATCATTCAACTCACCTGCCCTCTTCCCACCCCGCCCCACTTTAAATATTTACTAGGCTACTGAGTCACCTGCCTGGAGCAGCAAAGAAAACCAAATTCATATTAATGGCTGTAGATTTGGGAACCGCATGGCATAGTCATACACAAAGATAGAGGGCAGCCACATCACCCTCCATAGAAAACTAGTGCATGCAATTAACTCTTCCCTATCATAAACCTCAATAACTAAGCAGGAGGAAAGGGGGGGGGGGAGGATAGTAGTTGGCCCGACGTTTGCTAGACAAAGGTTAGTAGATACTTCACGTTTTACCTCAGAAAGCTAGATCCGTGATCAGTGCTTTGAATTAAATTTGGCAAACATACTGTATTGCCTTCTCTTAACACATCACACCTTAAAAAAAAAAAAAAATTAAAACTGGCATGCAGGCAAAAAAGGGAAAACTGCTAGAGAAAGAAAATGGCAGCAGGGAACTGGTCAGCATTTAAGCCCCCCCAGGAAAGGAGACAGACACCAAGCAGGTTGGAATATCTGCTCTAACCCCTTTGTCCTCAATTCACTACATAGATCACAGTAAAGTCATCACGGGAGAACTTGCTCTCCTGTCTTGCTTCCACCAGAACAGAAAGAAAAAAAAAAAGGGGGGGGGGAGAACCAAAGTTCCTTTCCACGTAAGGCACAGGACAAAATAAACCCCATTTACATACTCAAGGCGAACGAGTTTTTTGCTGACGCAAATATGGTGACTTAAGCACAGTATTCATAACAAAACCCCACTGTTGTACAAAAAATAAACTGTTAATGCTAAGTTTTATTCTTGTACAATTTGCAGACTGGAGCTGAAATGATTGCTCTAAATTTTAATGTTAAGACTGGGCTATAATACAAGAAGAATGTGGTGTTCAGCTGAGCTGGTACATTAAAAATAAAGTCAGACATGATTTTAATACAGGCTGTTTCAAGAAAATTATAGTCAGCGAGCTCTCCCTAACAGAAGAACAAAGGAAAGGTGGAGCCATGTTAAGATGAGGGGGAAAATATTTAAGGTTAAAAATGGGCAAAGTGGTTTATTCCGCAGCAAGAAGAGGAGGGGCGGTGGGAGGCGCTTGGCGAGGGGACACTCAGCAGCACTTGCTCTTCCAGCCGGTGACGCCACCTCCACTGCTGATGTCTACGTTTTCACTGTTGGGCTCTTTTACAGGGGTCTGAAACAAAGAAGCCACACAGGAGTTAAGCGAGATCCCCAGGCGCTTTCTCTCAGTCACTAAACAGACCAAGGCAAGCTGAGCATACAGCTACTGGGGTTCAAGAAAGCACTTAAGGACAAGAGTTCAACATTCTTGGGGCGCCTTGCAGAAGAAGCTGGTCATGGATAAGCTCTACAGAAAAGAACAGTATTTAGCCACACACGGATTTCAATGAGACTCCAGCATGCTGCAATACTCTGGATACTCTCACAACCACTTTGTGAGGCGGATTGTTATTTTTGTTTATTGTTCACCGAGGTTTTTGCAGCAGTAAGAGAAACCCCCCCCCCTTTCCCAGGGCTACAGCTGATGGCACGGGCCATGGGACAAGAAGCCCCCGTTTCCGCTGGCTCCCTCCTCCCGCCCGCCCCTTCCGGTCACTGAGAGGCATGAAGTTCCGCGCCTTGCGTATTAAACCATTTACAGTCACCACTTCCACATCTGCAAATTGGTCTATTATGGCATTATATTTTTTAAAAAGAAAAACAAAATAATGGGGGGAAAGGGGAAATTTGAAAGGAAGGTAAGAGAGCGTGGTGTTGACAGTGCAGAGAGGTGGGCAGTGCCAGAGGGAGGAACATGTCCGCCACTCCTCAGTCAGCGTAGAGTTATTAAAAATTCTGCCAGACGTTCTGGAGTTGATCTTCCTCTTTTTATGCAAACTATTTGCTCATGAGCTGCGAGCTCCAAGAGGTCTTTCATCCACTGATCTACAGCAGGGGACATGATGGCCCCCCACCTCTGCAGGACACATTTAGGAGTGAGTGTGGCCCTATAAAACCAGGCTCTCTGTTCTTCAGACATGCCCCATTTTGAAAGCATGTGTCCTAGAATAGCCCAGAGAAATGGAATAGAGCTTGTTTAAGGCTATACTGATGCTTATTTATTACGAACAGAGGGCCTGGCTTTAGATGGCCACACTCGTTACCGGGTTAAGATTTCCCCCTACTCACAGGCATTTGAAGGCCTAGGACAGGTTCTGAGAGGTTCTGCAGGCACCAAGAAGCAGAGAGCAAACAGAGAAGCAGAGTCTGAATATCACTGATGAATGCAGAACAGCCAGGACTAGGCTGGAGAAGGAATCTCTTAACTGAGGCTTACAGGTGAAAGAGTAGCTAGGTTAGAGAGAACTGCGTTATTATTTCTTTTATTTCTATTATACCTGATTTTTGAAAGTACACAGCTCTATCTGTGTAATTACCTTAAGTTACTGTGAATCTACTATACCAAAATCTACTGAAGTAAATAGTTATGGTTACCATTCAGTTGTTGGGAGTGTCTTTTGCACCAGGCCTAAGGCCTAACCCCACGTTACTGGGAAGAGAAGGTAAAAGGCAGAGAATTGGCATCCTGATACAGGAGGGGCTCTTAAAGAGGCAGATATCTTTAAGGAGCTGATCAAGGTGTCCTGGTGCAGGTGGAACCTTGACAGTGATGCATGCCAGTTCAGCTCCCTCCTCCACGATCATATCATGGATGGCTGAGATCTTGGTGCACACCGCTACCTGGCATTCACCAACACCACAACCAGGCCAGAGGGTGCAGCAGCCAGTCCACCCGGAACCTGCGGGGTGGGGCGCGGATCAGAGAGGCAGATGGTTTGTAGGGTAAGATCCCTCACCAATGACAACTGTTATAGGGGCACCCTCTACCTCCAAATGACCCTCCCTCCCACCTGGATACATCCTGGTTTTTAGCCTCTCCTTCCCCAGAAATTAGCAAGAAGAAAAGGGGGGAGGGAGAAGAGGGAAAAGAAGAGAGGAATGAAGGAAAGGGGGAAATGTTCAAGGGCAAACAGTAATAATTCAGCTGACCAATAGGTATGAACCGAACAGTTTAATTTTATGAAGAAGAAAAGAAGAGGAGTTCTTTCCAAAAAGATGATATAACTACGCAGCCCCAGAGAAGATGGGACAGATTAGCTTGCAGTGCTTTACATCTCCAGCAGCCAGCATCCGTTTGGAGGCTTAAATGGAAAAAAACATTTGGGGGGGCAGAAAATTATTTTTGTGCTGACACGTAGCTATGAGCAAGCTGGGGGCATCCGTTTTTTGCACACTAAATCGCTGAGCCTCAACAGCTCTCAGACAAGTTCAGGCTGAACTGCCCCGCCCCACAACCCACACCCTGCTGAGCAATCAAGTCTGCAGTTACCTTTCGAAGAATGTCTTCTGCTAACGTGAGGAATGCCTTCTCAATGTTTATATTTGCTTTTGCACTAGTTTCGAAAAACCTAATACCGTGCTCCCTTGCGATCTAGGCCAAAAGGAGAAAGTCTGTTAGGCTGGCAAACGCTTCCCGAAACTGCCGTCCATCAGCAATGGGCAGATGCTGGCTCAGATCCACACAAGTTGCAAGGCAGTAGAGAAATGTTGTAAGACTAACGTCCCCAAAGCAGTTTACATACAACAAAACAATTACACAGATTTAATTAATACAAAGTTTTAAAACATTTTAACAACACATAACTCAAACACGAATTGCTATTGTATACAAAATTCACACATTCATACCACTCTCATAGTGTAGGGGATAAGAGGAAGGAGCATATTAATATTCTGCAAACTGAACACATTTAGCAAGACACAAAATCAATCCAGCGAAGGAGGAAGTGGAAAGCTTCTAGTCCTCATTGATATCACCAGGTTAGAATATTACAAGAGGTGAAATCAAGGAAGAACACTCACTCATTTGAAGACTGGGCTGTGTTGTCTACATTTGCATGTAACAAAATGACAATTCTATGAAGCAAATGTAACATGTCTACCAACTTGAGCTAGACAGCTGCTGGGATTGTGGAAATGTTTTGCCACGTGCAGGTTAGCTGCAGCCTTCGAGCCCTCCGTCCACACCTGAGGCAGACCACCCCAGGAAACAGATGCTCGCAGTGTGCCTCCAGGTGGTTCAAGGCAGCCATCCAGGGATCACCCAGAGCAAGCCAGAGGCTACCTCCTGAGATCTTTCTACCCACCCCGTCTCCAGCACAGACTCTTGCTGGACTGCCGCTCACCTGTTCGCCTTTTGCTTTGGGTACCATCCTCTTGTCATCCATATCACACTTGTTTCCTAGAAGCATCCTCTCCACATCTTCATTGGCATGCTAGGGTGGCAACCAAAAAAACAGCACCTTATGTTTCCACACAGAATGGTACCAACTCTCTTTTGAAAGCAAGTCATCTATGTCAATTTGAGCAATCCATCATATACTGCAGTGTTTAGAAGAATGCAGACTCAAGCCTTTCACTATTTAAGAAGGCCGACACCTTGAAATTAGGTAGAGAAAACATTTGCTCTTTTAGGGCAACAGAAGGCAGCTTGTGCACATGGATTTGGAGAGTCTTCCCTAAAATGCTTTCAGAGCCTTAGGATTTGCAGTTGTTTCAATGGGAGTCAATAGCCCAGAAGTCCATTTCCTGTCTCACTAACGCACGCACCTTCTGGCTACGTGCCTTTATAAAGAGGGAAGGAGGATTCAGAACACATGCCTGTGCTTAGCATTAATGAACAAGATTGAGGGGAGGGATACTGGGGCCATGGTTAGCCAAGGCACAAGAAAAAGAGGTTATGGGTCCCACTCTACTAAAAGAAACAGTCAGTCTAGGTAACAGAAAAGCAGATTAAGAACTTCTCTGGTATTTAACCTAATGAAGGCGGTTTAACAACACAACAGGCTGCTTCGAGAGGTTGCAGAACCCTCTTCGTTGGACATCTGAATGGAGAGGCTGGACAGGCAGCCCTGAATGATATTTTAGATACAGAAGCTCTTGACATCAAGATTGAGGGAACAATGGGGGGGGGGGGTCCCTGCCAAACCAGAAATTACGTGCAGCAGCACTTTCTGCTGAGGCAAACCCATCTTGCTCGGTTCCAAAGAGCCACTTTTTGCCACGCGGCCCTTTCACGGCACAGCACAAGCATTCCCCTCACCCACTGCTCACCTCATCAATGTTTCTGAGCCATTTGCTGATGTTTTCGAAGCTTTTGGCGTTGGTGATGTCATACACTAGCATGATTCCCATGGCACCTCTATAGTAGGAGGTGGTGATGGTGTGAAACCGCTCCTGCCCTGCTGTGTCCCTGGGAAGGAAAGCAGAAAAACATTTTAACAGTCTAGCAAAGCTTCAGGTGAACAGTTCTGCTAGGCAGGATGGCTATTGAATGACCAGAACAAGGCTTAAACACATACACTCTGCTTCAGCTCTTGAAGACACTTGCTCACTCTTTTGTAGACGCATCTTAAAAAGCCGTCTTTACTATCTGAGTTCTCGTAAGAATGTAAGGGCCCTGCTAGAGCAGACCAAAGGCTTATCGAGTCGAGCATTCTGTTCCCTCAGTGGCCAGCAAGATGCCTGTGGGAAGCCCAGAAACAGCACATGAGCACAATTATAGCACGCTCCCACTCGGGTTCCCCAGCAAGCGGTACCGAGAGGCCCACTGCCACTCACACTGCTCTCCTCTCCAGCAATCTGCTGGGGATGGCGGTGGGGTGTATTTCCCTGCCAAGCTGAGCCTCAGACACTCAAAACGCAGTATGAAGCCTGGGCTTTACAGCTCCCCAAGTGTGTCCATGGCGCTCCATGGCATCAGGGAGCAGCCCTCTTCTAGGCTCAGGAGGAGGGGCACCAACACTCCCTGATGCTTCATTATCACCAGACTGAAAGGCACTGCAAGCAGCGGCACGCGTATCTGAAGACCCCGGCAGGTGGGGGGGGGGAGGGTTTACATGGACACCTCGTGCCTCTCGGCAAGACCATCTGACAGCAGTATCTGGCAGGCACTCTGTATTGCGCTTGAAAAGTGAAAAAACAGAGGGGGTTTCTCCCGCTCCGTCCCTTCTCCAAACATTCAAGCAAGCGAAGTCGTCTCCACACCATGCATAATTTTATAAACCTCTATCGTGTCCCACTCACTCATTTTTCCAAATAAAAGCTGCAAATGTACCAACCTTTCCACACTGGTGGAGCTGCTCCTGACCGTTTTGGCTGCTCTTTTCCAGCTCTACACTGTATTTTGAGGAGCGGCACCGAGAACTTTATACGGCATTCCAGGTGTGCTTGGGCCGCAGAGTTGCACAGAGGCATTACGGTGCGGGTGTTTTATTTTTGAACTCTTTCCCAATGATCCCCAACATGGAATCTGCCATCCTCAGAGCAGTTTCACACTGGGCCGATGTTTTTATTGAGCTATCCACCAGGGCACCAAGATCCCCACCCAGGACAATCACCGCCAGTTCAGCCCCCATCAGTGTATGTGAGGTTAGGACTTTTTGTCCCAGCGAGCATCACTTTACACTTTATAGATTCATAGATCATAGAGTTGGAAGGGCCTACAAGGCCATCGAGTCCAACCTCCTGCTCAATGCAGGAAACTAGAGGAGGGGTCTCCCATCCAAGTAATAACCAGGCCTGACCCTGCTTAGCTTTCCACGCTCAGACAAGCTGAGCCAGCGATATACCTTGGATCAGCAGACAAGGGGCTACAGTTGCGAGAAGACAGCTCCACACTCGCCACCGCAAGCAGATTTGTCAAGGCTCGCAAGCGAGCATCCGAACTGGGTCTCCGGCAGCAGTAACAAGAGGCTGCCTCTATTTACTGTTGCTTGGGAAGATCAACTGCAAAGATACTGTAAAGCCTTAAAAAGAACAGCAGAGTACCATTTCGGCTGGGGGGGGCGCCCCCCGTCCCAACTGCCATCTGCTTTAGTCATCAACAGGAACATAGGAGATCAAGGTAAATTCTGGCTATGTGAGCACCTAGAATCATAGAATCATAGAAAAGTAGAGTTGGAAGGGGCCTACAAGGCCATCGAGTCCAACCCCCTGCTCAATGCAGGAATCCAGGTCAAAGCATCTCTGACAGATGTCTGTCCAGCTGCACCTTGAATGCCTCCAGAGTGGGAGAGCCCACGACCTCCCTAGGTAGTTGATTCCATTGTCTTATTGCTCTGACAGTCAGGAAATTTTTCCTGATGTTTAGGTGGAATCTAGGTTCCTGTAACTTGAGCCCATTATTCCGTGTCCTGCAAACTGGGATGATCGAGAAGAGATCTTTGCCCTCCTCTGTGTGACATCCCTTCAAGTACTGGAAGAGTGCGATCATATCTCCCCTCAGTCTCCTCTTCTGAAGGCTAAACATGCCCAGTTCTTTCAGTCTCTCCTCATAGGGCCTTGTTTCCAGTCCCTTGATCATCCTTGTTGCCCTCCTCTGAACCCTCTCCAGTTTGTCTATGTCCTTCTTAAAGAATGGAAGTCCGGTTTAAAGCACCTCTTCCCATTTTCCATTGTCAATCCACAGCCATCCCTTCCAGGAACAGCACCACGGCAACATCCCTCCCTACACCGTGCTCAAGAGGGGAAGCTGTGTGTTTTCTCCTTGCTGCAATAGACACCTTGTGGCACCTTGAGGAATAACAGATTTATTATCGCAGAAGCTTTCATGCCCATTTCCTCAGATGCATGGAGCGTTATCCTCAGTTGGCAACTGTGCTTGACTCTAGGGGAAGGCCTTTATTTGCCAGGCCAGTAATGGGGCTAATCAAGACCTGAAGCCACAGACAAGCAACACTCTGCAGGAAAGGTGACCTGCTTCCTTGCCATCTGCCAGCCCCTCGCCCTGTTTGTTGCCTGCTGTGCGCTGGACTTTGCTCCTGCTATCGGGAGAAGCTGGCCCAGTTGGCAAGAGGACACATTCCAAAGGGTGATTGAAAACGCAAAGGGTGATTGAAAACGCAAAGTGTGGTGCCCAGAACTGGACGCAGTACTCAAGATGAGGCCTAACCAGTGCTGAGTAAAGGGATAGTGGATGAGGCAGCCAATCTGGCATGCACAACTGAGACCTGGGCGGGTGAACAGGAAGGAGTTAGTCTGTCCCAGCTGTACCCACTGAGGTACTTGGTTCAGCATCATTGTAGAGCTGAGGGCTGGGAAGGGGGAGGATTGCCATGCCATGGTCTATAAGAACTCACTCTCTCTTGGCTCCTTGTCTGTGTGATTACTGGTGTTCGCATCTTGTGCTTGGCCAGCGGGACAGATTGGGGATTCCACTGGTGTACCGCCCACTCTGCTACCCAGCAGTTTCCCTACCTGAGCTGACAGAGGTGGTCTCAGATGTGATGCCGGGGTCCCCCAGGCTGCTGGTTTGGGGGGGGGAACGTCAACATTCATGACGAGGGCACCTTGTCTGGGGCGGCTCAGGATTTCATGGCCTCCAAGACAACCATGGGAATGTCCCAACTTATCATCGGCCCAGTCACACTCTGGATCTGGATTTTTCAGCCGGTCATGGGGATGGTGATCTGAAGGTAGGTGACTTTGAACTGGTCCCTTTGTCATGGTCAGATCACTGCCTGCTAAGATTTAGATTAATGGCAGCTTTCCCCCTCTGCAATGGTGGGGAACCTATTAAGATGGTCCACCCCTGGAGGCTAATGGATCCGGATGATTTCCAAAGGGCTCTAAGGGCTTTTCCCTATATGGCTGGCACTTCTGTCAAAGCCCTGGTCGATCTGTGGAATGCAGAAATGACCCAGGCGGTTGACACGATTGCTCCTGAGCACCCTCTCTCTGCAATAGAGCTCGTATGGCTCCATGGTATACCCTGGAGCTGAGAGCGATGAAACGAAATAGGAGACAGCTTGAGTGCAGATGGGAAAAAAGTCCTAGTGGATGCAATCGAACACTGGTGAGTGCATATGGTTGGGTATATTTAGGGGTGGTGTGGGCGGCAAAGAAACATCATCTTGCTGCCTCTATTGAATTCTCCTTGTGCCGCCCAGCAGAGCTTTTTGGAGTCGTCCTGGGGCCTATTACATGCTGGCCCTAAGGACACTGTAAGCCCGTCTGAGGCCCACTGTAACATATTTGCTAGGCACTTCCAGGATAAAATCTCTTGCATCTCTTGCATAGACTCCAATGTTAGAACAGCTGAATCAAGTGAGGTATCCGTTGCACACTCTGGTTCAGTTTTCTTGGATGAGTTTCAGTTGGTACAGCTTGAGGACAGTGACACGGTGCTTGGACAGGTTCATGCAACCATTTCCATACTGGATCCTTGCTCCTCTTGGCTTATAAAAACTAGCAGGGGGGAAACAGTCAGTTGGACCAGGGAGTGATTAATGCCTCCTTGCGAGGAGGAGTGGTCCGGAGCTGCCTGAAAGAGGTGGCGGTAGGACCACTCCTGAAGAAATCCTCTTTGGACCTTGAAGATTTTAACAACTTTAGGCCAGTGGCAATTGTTCCTTTCCTGGGCAAGATCCTTGAGCGGGTGGTGGCCAGCTCCAGACACTCTTGGATGAGAACGATTATCTGGATCCATTTCAGTCAGGGTTCAGGCTGGGTTTTGGCATGGAAACAGCCTTGATCGGGGGAGAGACAGGGGGAGTGTGGATCTCTCAGTGGCTTTCATGGTATCTTTCTGGGCTGACTGTCTGAGGTGGGAGTGGGGGGGACTGCATTGCAGTGGTTCTGCTCCTACTTGGATGGCCAACTCCAGAAGGTGGTGCTTGGGGAATATTGCTTGGCCCTGCGGATTCCCCAGAATACGGTTCCTCAGGAGTTGGTCTTGTCCCCCATGCTAGTCAACATCTACATGAAACCTCTGAGTGGGGTCATCTGGAGTTTTGGAGTGTGTTGCCATCAGTATGCTGATGATATGCAGTTCTACTTCTTTTCATCCTCATCAGGATGACTGTTTTTATCTTGCTTCTCTTTGTAAACCGCCCAGGGAGCCTTTTGGCTGATGGGCGGTGATCAAATATACTAAATCAATCAATCAGGTGAGGCTGTGGATGTGCTAAATCAATGCCTGGCTGCGACAATGGCCTGGATGAAGGCTAATAAACTGAAGCTAAAATCAGACAAGACTGAGATACTGCTAGTCTAGTGTGTGGTTCTTCTGTCCAGATGGAGGGTGCTCAACCTGTTCTGGATGGGGTTACACTCCCCTTGAAGCAGCAGGTTCGTAGCTTGGGGGTTCTCCTGGAGCCATCTCTGTCACTTGAGGCTCAGGTGACCCCATTGCACAGAGTGCCTTCTACCAGCTTCAGCTGGTGGCCCAGTTACACCCCTATCTGGACAGGGCTAACCTGGCTTCAGTAATCTATGCTGTGGTAACCTCCAAGTTAGATTACTACAATGTACCTTTGAAACCTTTGAAGACTGTTCAGAAGTTGCAACTTGTGCAAAGTGCGGTAGCCAGATTAGTAACTGGGACCAGAAGGTCTGAACATATAACACCAATTCTGGCCCTCTTGCATTGGCTGCCTGTAGGTTTCTGAGTCCAATTCAAGGTGCTGGTTTTAACCTATAAAGCCTTTCATGGCTCAGGACCACAATAACTGACGGAACACCTTTCCCAACATGAACCTACCTGGACACTATGATCAGCATCAGGGCCCTTCCTCCAAGTAGGTCTGGAAGTTGGGAAACAAGGGAGAGGGGGCTTCCTGGTGCTGCCCCCCGCCCCGCTTAGGGAACAAGCTCCACACTGAGGCCCGTCTGGCGCCAACACTGCCATCTTTTTGGTGCCATGTTAAGACTGCCCTCTAGTCCCAGTCATTTAATGGCACATGATGGGGCATTTATGTCAGCTGTCTTGAATAGGTTTAGTATTGAAATTGTTTACTGAAATTGTTTTTAGCTGTTTAAATTGTTTTAACTTTTGTACGTTAAAATTTGTATACTATGTTTTATTACAATGTTGTATCATGTAATGTATAATGTTGTGGTTTGTAAATTTGTCTGAGCGTGGAAAGCTAAGCAGGGTCAGGCCTGGTTATTACTTGGATGGGAGACCCCTCCTCTAGTTTCCTGCACTGAGCAGGGGGTTGGACTTGATGGCCTTGTAGGCCCCTTCCAACTGTATGATCCTATGAATCCTATGAACCCCTTGTCTACTGGGCAGTTTAGAACTGAAATAAATAATGCATGCATGTAGAGGGGAAATATTGTATACACTGAGGTCAAATAACCATAAAATGCAAAAAGTCTAGTCTAACAATTCTATGCAGTTGTCAGACTGTACCTTTTGTTTTTCACTGTCCTTCGACCTCAGTGTATACAATTTCCCCCCTAAAACACACACACACAGACACCCCAAGCACCTACAGAGAACATTTCATGCTCTTGAGGAAGAAGATGCTAGTGCACAAAAGCGTTAATAAATCTGTTAGTCTTTAAGGTGCCACACAATTCTTTGTTGCCCATGGCTTCCCTTAGCAAAGCTGGGTAACGCAGTCCTGTGCAGTCGCCTAGCAGACACACAAGGACTCATTCTTCACCCAGACCGGCTAGGGCTGGGGGAAGTGGGGATGGCACCCGGTGCCCAACACTCACTAAGTAAGATGCACGCCTTAAAGAGAACAAAGAGCAGAGAGTCATGCCCCAGAAATTCTTAAGACAGTGAACTTGTTCACACCACAACTCTGGCAGGTTGGAACTTTATGAATAATACAACAAATATTAAAGGTGGGAAAATAAAGGCAGTAATAATGGAAGAGTGAGCAGGCTTAAGCTGGGTATGTGTTGAAAGTTCGGTATCCACCCTGGAGAATAATGCTTTTAGAAGGGAAGTGGTTTTGTAATCTTAATGCTTTTATATTAATAGCAGGCGCATCATAGAATAGCTATAATGCATCGCCATGCTCTGAAATGCTAAGTAGTCCTTCTAGCACTGAAGGCAATTGTTGTCTTTAGCTATGAAAGCTTCCTTCATTTCCACTCATGGAATTTCACCAAAGTCTTTGCTGTAGCAATGTAGCTCCATTCCCATTAGCTTGGTCTCTCTCACTGACTGAGTGTCTCAACCCAGTTTTTGCCACTCCCTAATTTTAGTATGCTTTGCTATTTGCATTAAAACACAGGGAGCTGAGGGAAGAGAAGTTTTCTATAGTGGGGCATCCAGAATATTTGGGAGTATGACTTGGTGGAAGCTCCTGCAGAAGTGTCCATGCACCTGGAGCTTTCATCAATCAATCAATCGACGGAGCTATTCTAACTGGCAAGTTTCATTGTTTAACAACTGTATATTTAATGCAGTGCTTGGCCTACCCACCCCACCCCTCGGCAGGCCGATAACAATATTTGATAATGCACTGCACTTGCCAGGCCCCTCCCCTGTAGCCAGCTTTACACTGCAGGCAAATGGGCAGCCCGCTGGTGTCTGCAGCTGCAGGATGCTGTGTTAACTTTGCCCAGCCACAGGAGGTGGTGGTGGCGGTGAAGGGAGCAGAAGACAGGCAGCCTGCCTGAAGCACAAGCACATATAAGGGCAACGCTAGTGTGCGATTCCCCAGCACACGCGTCTGTCACTTCAGCTGCAAAGCTGAGAGAAAGCTGCTGCTGCTGCTGCTGCTGCTGCAAGAGGTCTTGTATTACATCCATCTTCACCTGGGAAGGCCAACACTGCTTTCCTAAGCAGGCGACAAAATGAAAGCTGGGAATGAAGAGGAGACAGGAGCCCAGCAGAGCCGTGGGTGGAACCGGTACTACAAGAAGGGGACTGGAAGGCAGGACCCCAATTCTGAGAAGACAGCGTGAGAGCAGAGACAATGAGCAGTTGGAATTAAGCTGACAGAACGAATGAGGCGGAGGGGAAAAAATACCGGTGAGTGGGTGGCAGAAAATCTCAGTGTCAAACTAACAAAAAAAGAAAAAGGACCGAGAGAAAGTTCAGGGAAGGAGAAGACAGAGAAAAGAGATGAAGGCTTAATGAGGCAGGTGAGGCAAAATTGGGCATTCAAACAGTGTGCAGGTGGAAAGAGACAGAATATCAACGGTGGGGGGAGGTCCTGAAGTCAGACAGCTGCATCAACATTTTACAACCGAGGGGTGTTTTATCCATCCCTGAGAGTAAAGTGTTGGTGGTGGCTGTTCTGGGAGTTGCCGCAGTGGCCAGCAGGGTCCTCTGGAGCACCCGCTCACCTTGATGCCATCTCCCTGTGGGGCCAGGGGGTGATGGTGGGGTGCGATCTGCCACCTTCCCTGTCTGCCACTTGAGCTCATGGGAGGGCCAGCTCTGTTCATGACAAGGCAGATGCCGACGGCTGTGGGTGCTGGCCACGCATGCAGGAGTGAGATCCTTCAGTGCTGAATGTGAACTCCTGAGCTTTTGCACCAAACACACGTTGGCAAAGTCTGCGAACAATCTGCGTGCGATTCACAGGACTTACCACACCAACCCATTTATACCGTCACCTACAGTTTCCAGCTAAAACCATTCAAATGTATCAGTGATTTCCAGCCTATCCTGGACAATGACCCCCGTGACAGGCCTGTGGCTTATGCTGGCTCAGCTTGTCTGAGCGCGGAAAGCTAAGCAGGGTCAAGCCTGGTTATTACTTGGATGGGAGACCCCTCCTCTAGTTTCCTGCATTGAGCAGGGGGTTGGACTCGATAGCCTTGTAGGCTCCTTCCAACTCTATGATCTATGAAATCTATGACACAGGCCCCGGGTCAGGGGAGGGCAACCTGGTGCCCTCCAGATGTTTTCAACTGTCGCTCCCATCAGCCCAAGCCAGCATGGCAAGCGGTAAGGGATTATCTATTGATTTGATCTGAACCCTGCCTATCTACCAAAAAGGGCACTCAAGGCAGCTTCTGATCACTGATAAAAACAGCAGTAAGCAAATATATTATCACAAAATTAATAACAATAAAAACACAACAAAAATGGAGATTATGGGAATCTCCAAAACATCTGGAGGGCACCAGTCTGCTCACCCCTGCCCTGGGTGGTAGGCCTCTACTTACTTACTGTCAGCCACCCCCCCTAGCACTGCTACCCACCAGCAACAGACCCATATCAAGAGATGCAGACGCAGGAACCAGACCCTGTGGCAGACCCAGACGCCAACTCTGTCCCCATATCTACTCTGGCAACACTGTTACAGGACCTAATAATGTTAACCGTATCAGAATCTTATATCAGGTATCTTGCATCTTCTGGCAGCCATGCCCTGGTGCATTCTACACAGGACAAACAGGCTAGTCTCTACGCAAAAGAATAAATGCACACGAATCTAACATCAGAAATGGCACTACAGGCAGTTCCCGGGTTATCAACGAGTTCCGTTCTTAAGAATGTCTTTAAGTCGAATTGGTATGTAAGTCGGAACAGCATAGCATTCTATACGTTAAAATAGGCATTTACGCAAATTGTGTAGTATACTACGCTATGTACTCTACGTAAATGACGTAGCGCCCGGGAATCCAGAAGTCCGTTCTTAAGTGTGAGTTGTCTGTAAGTCGGATATTCTTAACTCGGGGACTGCCTGTTTTCAAAAGAACGGTGGGGGAGCATTTCAGCCTCGCAGGGCACGCCGTCACTGAACTTACACATTGACCTGTCACAGTGGCCATTCTTGAATGAAGGAACTTCAAAGACAGATTACAACATGAAACAGCTAACTACAATTAATCAAGAGGTTCAACTCTTGGCAACCACACTACATGGATTAATCACCAATGCAAGGATGTATGCGTTATTGGCCCAACAACTGTTTTGTGAATGGCCCACTGCTAAGCTAATTATCACTCTCTGCACCACATGCATTTCAATTCCCTCTGACCTCACTGTTCACAATTCCCTTCCCACTGTGTCTGAGTGCACAAACACACATATGGGTAACTCAGAAGTACCTGATGCATCTGACGAAATGGGCGGGTAGTCCATGGAGGCTTGGTGCCACAAGACTTTGCTGGTTTTGCTGCAACAAACTAACATGGCTACCCCTAAAAACATTTGTACTGGAGTGACTCATTCTGTTAGCCCACTTGAAAGTGGAAATGTGTAAAATTCTGATTAATAAAGTTAGTAAACCTCCGCCCTTATTTTATCCAGGGGTGAGACACAGATTGCTCAGAAATGTCATAGGCCAGAATAACACTATCATTTTAACAATGTTTGCTATTAAATCTAATTCCATTAAAGCAACTGAAACTCAGCCTGCATCACTAGAGCAATGTCACTTTCCTAGAATGGCCACTGTGGCATAACCCCACAATGCAGTTCCCTGGTATATGTCTGCATTAGTATGTTTAGTGAGTATAGAATGTTGAACTGAGTGGGTGTGGTTTGTGATGATAAACGTGCTAAGCGAAAAGCACGTCAAATGAATCCTTTACAGGACCATCTTCTATCTGGTAACCTGTGTCCTCACTGTGGGAAGCTGTGTGGATCTAGAATTGGCCTCCACAGTCACTTACGGACCCATCGCTAGAGTCTACACAATCTTCTTTAGAATTTCCTCCTTTTATCCCGGAAGACAATCTTACTCGGTCACAAGTGATCGCCTGATGATGGTTTGTGATGTCTTGGAAAGGGTGGGGGGAGGAGTACGGTATATAAGGAGTGTTTCAGTGATGTCAGAGTTAGTTGAGTGTGTTGGGAGTTAGGTTAGTTCGGTTATTCGTGTCTTGTCTGTCAGGAGTTTTGAGAGAAATCAGTGCTTGTCTGAAGAGTGAAAGTATTTAGAGTTATAGGGACTTAGGATAATTACAAAGTGTTTGGGGTAGGCAGGTTTAAAGTTATTTTCTGGAACTAAGATTTTGAGAATTCAAATAAACTTATTTTTATTTTGTTTGCTACCCAAATCCTACGTGTCAGCTTGGTGTTATTAACCTGCATTACCGTTAAATCTACACACACACACACACACACACACACCTTTGTACCCACAGCATCATAAATTTAAAATAGATCCTTAATAACCAGTATTAATCTTTTCCCTCATTAGTAGGGGAAACGTTTCATTTGACCCTCTCCTCAGGTTTTCAAGTGTTGGTGCTTGGCCTGAGAAGGGTTTATGCGCCTGGCCCTAAAGTGGAAGGGGCCGTGTTGTCATAGCCACCTGCAGAGCAGTGACAAATGGTCACCTTCATATAACCACACATACATGTAACAATGTAAAATACCTTCAACACACACACACACACAGCCATTCTGATTTCTTCAGACTAACTTAGTTTAGTTTTATTAACATAGCCTATGGATAATATGCCTCATGCCCACTTGTTTTGATATTCAGGTCAAAAGTAGGCTTTTAGAGGAGGCAGAAATATTCCGGGGGGGGGGGGGGGGAATCTTAATTGCCAGAATGTTCACCCTTTTCTGATCCCATTTACTGCCACAATTTTCCCTCCCAGCTATCATGACAATCCCCCCCCCATAATTCCTAAATTAGTTACATGGGCAAACTGAGCATGCAGTGAGCATGATGAGCTGGTTTGCACGTAAGGACAACCCATGGGTTATCAAGCACGAGTGTCATGCCCTTCCTGGAGGAGGATTCATCTGACGAAGAAGAGCAGGGGGAGAGCCAGCACATCAGGCCCCAGCCAGAGCCAGGCGAGGAACTGGAGGCTTCTTCGGGTGACAGCCTGCCCCTGGAGCCATCAGAAGAGCAGCCTGGCTCCTCCCATGCTGCTTCTGAACTACCCCAAATGCAGGAATCGGAGCCTGAGATACTTCATCCCTCTGAACGGGGTAGGATCAAAAGAACAAAAGGAAGCCACAGCACGGAGCCTCCCTTAAAAGCAACATGCTCACCTAATTAACCAGCTGTG
The DNA here is from genome assembly GCA_021292165.1 of Shinisaurus crocodilurus. Taxonomy (NCBI): domain Eukaryota; kingdom Metazoa; phylum Chordata; class Lepidosauria; order Squamata; family Shinisauridae; genus Shinisaurus; species Shinisaurus crocodilurus. Next base: position 26,011 of record JAHFWL010000301.1, read on the forward strand.
CTGATTAACGACCAGCTATAAATTAGCCCAGCTGAAGCCAGCCTGTTGCTGCAGACAACAGCGTTTGATTCCTAGACTCTCAGCTGCTCCCTGGATGACTCTTTTGGACGCCCCCTGGCTGGTCTCGATCCCTAATACAACTGGCTCCTGTGAACTGAACTCTGGACCACTTTGACCTCGCCTCTGTCTTCTCCTGCTAACTATACTGGCTGATTTCTCTCTTTGTCGCTCCTGAGACTATCCAAGGCTTGACCAGGGCACTTGCCGGCCTAGGAACAGGACAATGAGCGGGAGTGAACGTGCTGGCTCCTCACTTCCGCTTTCAATAAACAACCTGCAATACCCCTTTTGTAGGATACCCCGTTCGTAGGTTGTTAGCATGATGTCCAAATCCAGACACACTGAGTTGTTTAGGAGTTAAACAACCCAGAGTGTCTGGGTTTGGACATCATGCTAACCTACAAATGGGGTGATCGTAGGTTTTTTAATGACAGCGGAAGTGAGGAGCATGCTCACTCCTACTAGATTTCAGCAATTCATGGGGATTGTCATTACATGAAAACGAGTTGATGTAACTTACCTAGCCAATTGGATTTGGCTAATGAACACGTTCACCTCCTTTTGACACAACCACACAAAAGTAACAGGGGGCACTTTCACTCTGCCAAAAAAAGTTCATATACATACATGCTTTTGTATCAACCTACACACAAAAAATCCTAAGCATCACTTACCATATCTGTAGTTTTATCTTCTTTCCTTGCAATTCAACTGTTTTGATCTTGAAGTCTATCCCTATGAAATGAAATAAGAAGCAAAGTCAACAGGGAAGTATACAACTTGTCCAGAAAAAAACCCTGAAACTGCCTGGACACATGCCATAAAGTGCCAGCCAATGTCTCCAAAACAGATCTGCAACCTCAAGTACTAGCACAGCTTTATATTGGTAATTAACAGTATACAATTCTTGCCCTACAACTTCTAAAACCACATGAACAAACCTCCTGAAAGGCCACAGTTTCAAGAAACAGAGTAATAAGATCATGCAGAATACTATGTAACAACATAAGAGCTGTGCTGGATCAGACCAAGGGTCCACCTAGTCCAGCATTCTGTTCACACAGTGGGCAACCAGCTGCCCATGGGAAACCCACAAGCAGGACAGGCGTGCAACAGCACCTTCCCACCCATGTTCCCCAGAAACTGGTGAACACTGGCATACTGCCTCTGATTCTGGAGGCACCATATAGCCAATCAGGTCTAGTAGCCATTGATAGCCTTCTCCTCCATGGATTTATCCAATCCCCTTTTAAAGCCATCCAAAGTGGTGGCCATCACTACATCTTGTGGAAGTGAATTCCATAGTTTGACTATGTGCTGTATGAAGAAGGACTTCCTTTTAGCTGACCTGAATCTCCCACCAATCAGCTTCATGAGATGACCCCGGGTTCTAGTATTATGAAAAAGAAAAATGCCTCCCTATCCACTTTCTTTCTCCACACCATGCATAATTTTGTACACCTCTATGTCTCCCCTTACTCGCCCTTTTTCCCTAAGCTAAACAAGTCTCAGATGTTGTAACAGCCCCAGATGTTGTAGACATGGAGACAGTCCAAGATGTCGTAGACATGCACTAGCTGTGCAACTCAAGGCCTTTGGATGACCACCAACTATCTGGCATCATTTCAAGCCCAGTGCCTAGTCTGGGCTTGACAATGCAACTTCTCTGGACACCCCAATGGGTGACCTATGCCGGAAGAAGGGTTTTGAGACCATCCCTATTTTCTTCCACCACCTGACGGCTTTTGATACCGTTGATCATGGACTAGATCTCTGGGATGGGAATTGGAGTACTATGCTCCAGTGGTTCTGCTCCTACCTGGATGGCCATTTCCAAAAAGGTGTTGCTGGGAGACTCTTGCTCTGCCCCAAGACAGTTATGCTATGGTGTGCAGGAGGGCTCTATTCTGTCCCATCTTAACATCTACCATGAAATCACTGAATGTGGTCATCTGAAGATCTGGCTCACACTGTCATCTTGTAATCAAACTCCTGTAATCTTTCCTCCACTTATCGCTGATGAGATCTGCAGTTAATATCAAGAAAGTTCAGAGTGCCCTGAGTGAAAAACCTTATATTTAGTACTATTAAAAATCTAGTGTCATAGGAACATAAGAAGCTGCCTTACACGGAATCAAACTACTGGTTTATCTAGCGGTCTATATTGACTAGCAGTGACTTCCAAGAATTCAGTCTTTCCCAGCACTGCCAGAAGGTGCCAAGAATTGACCCTGGGACATTCTGCATGGAAATGATGTGCTCGTCCACTGAGTTACAGTCCTTCCCCAAGAGGCAAAGACTGTACTCTTTCAGAGAGTCTCTGGGTTTCTCCAATTCCTAGTGGAGATGTTTTTTATTATGCTGGTCTGTTATAGAGAGGGAGTGCAGGGCCATTCCACCAGCCCTGCTGAAAGGCCGCCCCCTCCTGAAGGCTCCTCCTCTCTCAACTGCCAACACAGCAGCCATTCCAGCAGGCTGAGAGGAGGGAGATGAGAGGGAGTGCAGGGCCATTCCACCAGCCCTGCGAGGAGTATTCATTAATATCCCCCCTTCTTCCCTCCCCATTCCTTTTTCCTTGTGTGTCGTGTCTTTTTATATTGTACGCCTGCGGGCAGGGACTGTCTTGTTAATTGCTGTAAACCGCCCAGAGAGCTTCAGCTATTGGGCGGTAGAAAAATGAAATAAATAAATACCGGTAAATAAATATCATTCTTGGGGGGCTCATTTTTTCATTTCTTGCTCTGCTGTTTGTTTTTATGCTGTGCAAAAACATTTTAATTGATTGTATGCTGCTTTGTAGGTTTTCAGAACAGGGGGCAGGAGGAAGAGAAGAGGGAACAAATAAAGTTGGCCCCATTGTTATCATTTCAGTTTCTGAGGGCAATTCTTATTCAGCCTGCTGAACTTCCTGATCCTCTTCTGTGTTAAAAGTGCCTCTCTGACATTACCTGCAATTTTCATCAAAACGCTCCTCTACCAAAAGTTTCAATATGAAATGATGGAAACCAAACCTGCCACCTGATTCATCTTTGCATTTGAGAAAGCACAGCATCATTTGAACAACTCCCATCGGCCCCAGCCAACATAGCCAATGGAGAGAGATGATGTGAGTGGCCATCCAACAGCAGCTGGAGAGTCACACCTTCCCTATCCCTGAAATACACTGACCGAACCCAGACCCAGCTCAAGCATCCATGAAGTGACGGAGCACCTTTGAGGAACATAAGACATTCTGTTCACCAGAGGGAGTGAAATTCAGTTGCGACATGGCTCTAAACTAGGCATTGTGGCCAAGGCCCCTGGCACTCCCCACCCCGCATGTCGAATCATGAGCCATACATCTGAGTCATGAGCATTTCTGTTTTGCTTACTTCAACTCTCCCACAGTACCTTTCCACCCAATCTACCACTAAGATCAACAGAAGATTTTGTAAGCAGCTTTATTAATGTAGTCTACTTCAAGCTGTCAAAATATAAGAAATAAACCAACATCTTTTTGCAATCATGGAAGAGTCACACATGAATTTATAAGCTGCTATGCCCCCACATTCTCTAGTAGTCTGTAAGATTAGTTTTAAAACAAAACTGAAGTTGCGAACCTTCCCAAGATTTGGAGGTATTATGAATAAATATCAAAATTACACTCGGATTAGCATAGCAACAACTGAGAGTGCAAAGCAATTAGACAAAGTCTTGTGAAGTCTTAATGAACTGAAATGTGATCTTGGATATTACAGCAGGAGGAAGAGATATGATGAGCAATAGCGGAGGAAGCCTAAGGGGAGAAAACTTTCATATAAAACAAATCAGTCCAGGGCCCTCTACACGGAGAGTTTAGCATGTTAAGGCTGCAGTCCTACTGGGAGTAGGCACCATTGAACTCTTCTGGATAGTCATACATAGGATTGCTTGGTAAGTCAGATTAAACATTTTCTCCTTGTGTGTAAACAGGCAAGCGTCTAGAACAAGTGACAGGGGAAAACTAACACTTTCCAGGAGGAGTTTTACAGCTTTAGTAGCCAGGCTATCCTTTCTAGGAGAGGGTGAAGTTGGTACACAAATTGAAGCTGTTAATAAGCACTCCTTGCCACAGAAGTCACTTGGGCTTCTAATGACAACAATGGATCCAGGAGCACCCCAAACTACATACGTGTTCTTTCTGAGGGAGTGCAACCTTATCTAGAGGAGACAAACTTTGTAATTCCCATACCTGGGAACCACCCACCCATGGAGTCTCCATCTTGCCGATTCAGTCTCAGTTTTTTTTTTTTGCCTTCATCCAACCCCATCATTGTGACCAGGCAACTGGTTGAGAATGTGTATGGCCTCTCCCGATCCAGATGACACCCGGCTCTATTTCTCCGTGACATCAGCATGCTGATGACACCTCAACCCACATCCCTTAACAACCACCCCCATGGGCTTCATGTAGATGTTAAAAAGCATTGGGGACAAGATGGTACGCAGCAGCACCCCACCACATAGCTGCCACTGTGCTGAGACAGTCATCCAGTGCTACTTTCTGGAACCATCCCTACAAGTATGAGCAGAATCAGTATTTATTTATTTATACCCCGCCTTTTTTTCCTGCAAGGAACCCAAGGCGGCTTACATAATCCTCCTCTCCATTTTATCCTCACAACAACCCTGTGAGGTAGGTTAGGCTGAGAGGCAGTGACTGGCCCAAAGTCACCCAGTGAGCTTCATGCCTGAGCGAGGACTAGAACCCGGGTCTCCCGAGTCCCAGTCCAACACTCTCATCACTACACCACACTGGCTCTCAGCCACAGTATAAAACAGTGTGCCCAGCTCGCTGAGATGCAAGTATTCAATTTACATGTTAAGAACCTGGAAATCATTCTGATTCCATTTAAACAACATTTTGTACCAAATTAAGCCTATATTTTGGTACCTCTATTTTGATTCTATAATTTGCACCAAATTAAGCCAAATAATTTGCACCAAATAATTTATCTGTGAGGTTTGCTTCTTTAAACAAGGGAAGAGTTCCTTCACCTTTATAACAAGCAATAGCTTTAACATCAATGGAACATTTACAGTTTGGAAATCCTTCCCCCCCCCCCTTATTATTTTTCATTGTGAATTTCAACAAAAAACAAAACAAAACTGTAAGAAATACAATTTTCTCACATAAATTGAAATGAATCACTTTGCAGGTGGCGTCGAGAGCACATAATGCAGGCCACATGCTGAAGCTAAGCAGGTATGAGCCGGGTCAGTGCTTGGATGGGTGACTGCCTGGGCTGCCCACATCTGTTCTCCTGCATTGAGCAGGGGGTTGGACTAGATGGCCCTATAGGCCCCTTCCAATTCTACTATTCTATGAACTTTAGAGATACTCATCCATCTATATCCTGTGTGATCTCATTAATCAACTTAATCAAATTCAGCTCGATCATTTGAGATATGTCTCTGGGAATAAGTATTCCCAACTAAGCAGTAAGATCTGGGCACCACTGAAATTGCCAGTTAGGTACTATCTCCAATTGGCATCAATTCAGACTTTGACCAGTTAACTGAAAAGCCAGACAAGTCACCAAAAGTATTAATCACCTGCATCAATGCTGGAACAAGTAGTAACTGAAGTTTCGAGATAAACAGTAAAAGATTCTCACCATAAAGAATAATTTTGAATTCGAAATGATCAAACACAAATCCATGAATACTGCTATTCTGTCTAATAGCACATGCCAGGGGCTCCAAACATAAATCAAGTATCAATGGGGAATGTGCACATCCATGTCTGGAACCTCTCCCAAGTATGAAACAAAAAAACAAACCACTGGTCATAGCTCTCGCTCTAGGGGTTGAATATAGAATTTTGACCCATTTCAAAAATTCTACAGGAAAGCCAAAATTTCTCAACGTAACAAAAACAAATTTCCAATGAATTTTGTCAAAGGCCTTTTCAGCATCCAAAGAAACAATGGCAGTCAGGTCTGTTCTATCAGTATATAAAAAGCAATCAGATCAACAACTCATCTAAGATCATCAGCCCCGTCTATTTTTTTTACTAAACCCCATCTGGTCTGGTCAAACTAGTGCTGTAATAACTTGTTGCAATCTATTGGCCAAAATGCAGTTAATGTTTTAATATCAACATTAATTAAATAGGATAATAGCCAGCACAGTAAGTTCATTCCTTGCCAGGCTTAGGAGTCACAGTGATATAAGCACCATTTACTGATGAAGAAAGAAAGCCCGATTCAAAAATATAATTGTAAAGATTATAAATCTTTGGGATCCAAAGGCTGGCAAATGTTTTATACTATTCAATCGGAAACCCGCCTGGACCAGATAATTTACCAATGTTCATATTCTTAATTGCTTTCATAATTTCCTCAATATGCAGGGGAGCCAAGAGAAACTGCTGTTGTGAGGAATCTAAACATGGAAGATTACGGTAACTTGAGAAAAAAAAACCCATCCATACCCTGTTCTGATATTTCATTACCCATACTATGCAAATTGGAATAAAACTTTAAAAATTGTGAGTTTATATCTTTGGGAGAACTGTGTGTCATATCACTCTCATCTTTAATAGCATAAACAACATTTTGATGCTTTAGCCAGAATCTTACTAGGATGTTCACCATTTTCCCAATATGCCTGTCATAGACCGGTTAAGGCAAATTCCGCCTGCTTTGAAAGGATATTATTCAACTCATATTTAATGTTCTGCAGCTCTTGGTAAAATTGTGCGGTTGGAGAAATAGCAAACTGAGTTATAAGAGGTTTCAACTTCTTGCTTAGAGATATTTGTTGCATTTCTAAAATTTCATTTTTTTATAGGAGGCATAAGCAATAATTCAGCCCCATATAAAGGCTTTACTGGCTTCCTTCTCAACAGCCCACAAGTCAACTGTACCCTCATTAATTTTAAAATACTCACGTAGCTCCACCAAAATCTGATTTTTAAACACGTCATCATTAAGAAATATTTAAGTGCCAGAGACCGGGGGGGGGGGGGGCGCTTAGCAAATCTGGAGATTTCAACTCCAAACAGACTGGTGGGTCATGGTCTGAAACAACCGACGTTTCCATCTTACAAACATTAATTTGATGTAGCAAAGATGTAGAAACCAAAAAAGAATCTAATCAAAAGCAATTATGATGAACAGGTGACATGAATGTGTAGTCCCTTTCATCAGGAAGCAAAATTCTCCAAGTATCAATCAGAGTTCAGCCACACAGGCCTGAAATGTAAATCTCACCATTTGCCTCTTAGGAGCAGATGTATTCCTATCCAACAAAGGATCTAAAACCTCATAAAAATCCCCACCCACAATCAAATAAACATAAGCAATATCAGCCAATTTGCTAAAAACATTCATGAAACATAACTGGAGAATCATTGTTAGGTTTGGAAATCCTATGGAGTGAGTCACAATTTTAACTACTAGTCCAATGTGCTCCCACACAAGCCAACACCAACTTCCTCTCAAAGCAGACTAGACTGTTTCAAAATTTATACTAACGAGTAAACTCAGAAAACATGATTCACTGTACACCAGTGGTGCTATCCAAGAGCAGTGCAAATGCAACACTAGACACTCTTAACCATGATTAGTCTTAACTGTGGTTCCCTCTTAACCAATGTGTGCCAATCAGCTTCTCACCAGTTCTCTGAACAGGGAAAGCAGCTACATGAGGCTTCGGAAGAAGGGGAGGAAGACAGTGGAGGGGCTCTGTGCTTTACCATGTACGTACTTGTCTGCTCCAGATCCATCTCCTTGCTTTTCTCAAGAGATTATAGATACAACTGGTGCCTTATATATCCCTACTACAACCATTCCTGGACCACCCCTCATTCCATAGCCAAGATAAAGGGTCCGTTTCATAAACAGGGAAGCAAAAAGTACACTTATTTTCCATAGCTAACTTCTGTGTAGATAAGCAGCTACTGACCATAGATCAACTGAAAAATAAGTTGCAGGAAATACCTGCTGATCGGCTACTACTATACCAGGTGGCTTACTTTTCAGCAAACAAATGCATAAAGGATCAGGCAATCCAGAAGCTCACCCCATTTGAAGCTATTATTATTAGAGTACAGTATAATTCTAAAAGAATAGTGCTAGATATGTATAGGATTTTAACCAACTACATAACGAGCAATCTGGAAGGCCCTAAAACTATTTGGGGGAGAATACCGGTGAGCAAGAAAATGGGTGACAGCGTGGAACCGGAAACCATTACAATCGGTTTCTGCACACATAGGGGAAGCAGCACTTAATTTATAGGTGATATTTTACACTACTAAAACTTTCATGAATAGCAGGCACACACCCATCGGAATGCTGGAGGGGGTGGCTGGGTCCCTTAGCAGAGACCTTTTGGAATAACATCTTTAAAGAAATTTCAACAATTATTGAACAACAGATTCCCAAAAAACCCAAAATAGCCTTGTTGGGCATTTTTGAAGAACAGCATAAAGCAATACAGCATAAGGACCTCATTTTGTTCCTGCTGGTGGCAGCAAGATTAGTTTTTGCAAGACACTGGAAAAATAATACTGTAATTTCAGTTGAAGTTCGTTACCAAAAGGTTTGGCACATAGCCATCGCTGAGAAGTGAACTTGCCAAAAGCTAACTTCTAAAAGAGCCAACAAGACCAGCTGCATTTCACGTGACTTGACCCCTGCATCAGAAAACATGCGTACAGCACCCACCATTTATGCGCAAATCTGGGAAATGTAATCATTGGTTCAATTCTTATTAGTAATCTGTACTTGTACTACTGTGTTTTAGTTGTTCTGTTGCAGTTATTTTATTGCTGAGGACTATAATGTGGTGCAAGCTACTTCCTGTACTTTTGTACATTCAAAGATTTACAATAAAGTGGTAAAAGAAAGATGGGGCAGCAATTTGAGTGGACAAGGAGCTGGGAACAAAATGGCTTAAGCATCATCCTGTTTATTTGTATGCAGCTTTTCCAAATTATGCTCAAAGCAGCTCACAAGAAGAGTACACAAATCAATATATAGGCACAAGAACATAAAATCATCAACATATCCAACAGATTTCATATAATATCCACATTACAAGATAAGAGACATTAGAATTAAAATTCTCCTAAATATATGAAAGCACCTTTTATAAATGAGTTATCACAAAAATATCTACATTTAGCTAACAAAACTTCACTAACTAATCCAACACACAAGGACATCCATAGCAAATACCTCAATATCAAAAGGTCTAATTTAAATCAATTAAAGTCGATCAAAGCAGCAACATTGCAATAAGGAACCTAAATTCCACCTAAACAACAGGAAAATTTTCCTGACTGTCAGAGCAATAAGACAATGGAATCTACTACGGTACCTAGGGAGGTGGTGGGTTCTCCCAATCTGGAGGCATTCAAGGTGCAGCTGGACAGCCATCTGTCAGGGATGCTTTGACCTGGATTCCTGCACTGAGCAGGGGGTTGGACTCGATGGCCTTGTAGGCCCCTTCCAACTCTACTTTTCTATGATTCTATGAAGGCAGCAGAAATCAGAGGGGCATTCCTAATCTCAATTAGGGCTGCTGGCAGGGCCCCCCACAGGCGGGCTGCTGGCAGGGGGCCCCTCAGGCGGGCTGCTGGCAGGGGGCCCCTTGTCCTCCCCCACCTACCGGCCACCACCGCTGCCTCCTCCCTCATTTCTCCCGCTTGCCCAGCTGCCCACCACGCTAAGATTATCTTAGATGCTATGCTTGATGCTGAAGTGTTGGGCATTGCATTTGGGGTAATCTTAAAATGGCAGACAGCAGCCGCAGGACAAAGCAGAGTGCTGACTCCACTGTCATTCAAGAGCACGGCTGCCCCCCAACCTGAGGAAATGTTTTGGGGACTGGGGAGGAGGAAGGAGGCAGTGGCAGAAGAAATGGTGGAGGTGTGTGAATTGGTGGAGGTGGTGGTGGTGGTGGCGGCGGCGGCCGACAGGCAAGGGGCACTCAGCTCCCACTTAAGAGCGCCACTGCCTTCTCCCCCCCCCCCCCCGAAACCTTTCATGTTGGTGGGGTGAGTGCCTGCTGCTGCAGGTGTGCAGCACTCTTGAACAGCTCCACTTTGCGCCTGCCATCTTGGCATGGTCAGGGACGGGCTCTCCTCAGCCCATGGGACCTTGGCAGCTGCCCCGCCATGCCCATCCCTGACGTCAGGCCTGATGATCTCAATCAATGTAAGAGAAGAATAACACGTATTCACATGTTCAATCCCCACAAGTAACCGCAAAACCCATGCCAAGAAAATTCACTGAGACCCACAAACCCACCATCTCTTACCTGCTCCCCTCCCCTCCCCAACCCTGCTTGTCCTCAGGCTCTCAACTAGGGCAGCCTCCATTATGGGCACCTTCTTTTCTCATACTCCAGTACCAGTTCCCCCCCCCCCCCGCAGCTTGCACCAAATGGGAGTGGTGCCCTCAGCTCTCTAGGCACAGTGAGCAACAGGAGCAGCCTTTGTAACTGGAGTCCATCAGGGCCCCACCCTCCCACTCAAGATATAAAATCAGCAATTGCTTTCCCTGGTTAAAAAGAAAAAAGAAAACCATCTTGGAACTATAGAGAACAAGCAGAACCTTTTAGTCTGTGTTTAGCACAGGTATGTGTGGGCCTATGCAAGTGTTAGTGCCAAACTGAGGGAAAGAAGAAAAAGCCAGGCAGGCATGCAGGTGAATTTACTTTTTACACACTAGTACAGTTTGAATTACCTAAACTTGTTTGCTATGAATTTTTTTGAGCTTCTAGTGGCTTGAATCAGCATCATGGAAGAATTGAAAGCAATGTTTTGATGAACCATCTTGTCTTTCGCTGTCATCTTCAAAAGGTCACTGCATTAAGCGACCGACGAGATTCTCAGACTGCAGATCCAACACAATCAACGGCAAGATAAAATGAAGTCCTAGATATTCCTTCTAACACTCTTTAAAAGGTTTCATTCAAAACCATTTATTCAGTTTAACTTGTAAGAAAGAAAAAGTTGTGTATCCCCACACACAACCTCCAACTCCCCCCCCCCACTTTTTTAATGACAAGCAAGGCTGCAAAGGCATTTGGGGGTTTCCTGAAGGAGGGCATGTCTAGCTGCTAAAACCCCAAACAAGAGCACTTCACACTACTACAACATTTTGTTGCAGGTTCCACTTGTACCTCTTATTGAGGATAATCTCTGTCCATTACATATGTTCCTCCCCACAACATCTCAGACCAATACAGTAACAGTGACAGCTCCAGACTAAAAGGATGCCACTGAATCCCCTCAGGCATTAACATTGGTGCTCCTCCTCACTGCTCCTTTGTAGAACTGAAAAGGGGAAAACGGGCAGGCACTTTTACACTGAAATGCACTACAGTCAACCTTTGCCAGGTTTGCTAGCAAGTGCTGATATTGATCAGAGATGTAAATATTTCATAGATGGGGAGCACGCATTTCTTCTAATCCTATGTATATATAAAATGTGGGTGTTTGGGGTCAACTGAGCTGCTGCTAGGGTTTGGCACCCTCTTTAACTTTCCATTCTCCTCCTCCTCACTATACCACAGTAAAATTAGAGACATTTGCCCACCAACTTGGCAGACTTGCCATTGTACCTATTCCAATATGCTTGTGTGGTCAGTACTGTCTTTTTGTTTTTGTAAATTATTTTTAATCCAATGTTCATGGGAAGCCACAAAAGACTAGAGCACTCAGAGGTCCGGTTCGCACATCAGGACTACCCAGCATTTTTTTTTTAAAAACACTGGGTAGCCGTGAATGTGCAGGAATGAATGAGAGTGCTAACCCCCAGCCACCCAATCAATCCTGCTGCGCAAGGGAGGAGGAGCAATCCAGCAACAGAACTCTGTCCCTGGGTTGTTTATCGTGATGTCCAAACCCAGAACTCTGGTTGTTGGGGGACGGAGAACTCAGAAGTGGAACCCACTGTTAAACCGTGGGTTGAGCAGAGCATCCCTGGGTTGTTTAGCTCAGTGGGAGTGACTGGGAGCCAGCATGCTCACTCCCACTTGTTCACAACTACCCAGGGTTTTAATGTGAGAACCTGGTCAGAGGTATTTGAAGTGGAATCCATTTCTTCAGGTATATGCAAAACACAGGTGGTGATAATCTCCCTGACACATACACCCAGTCCTGGCCTCTCATTTTTCCCCATGCCACACCCTGCAGTTTCCTTCTTATATGTCTTGAAGTGCTTCTAAGGGCAAGAGTACACTGCCCAGGCTGCAAAAAATTAATGATTAACAGATTTAAAAAAGTCAGATTTAAATTTTTTAATTAAGTTAAATGGTAAATACTAAGTTTCTCTTAGAATAACTACAATAATATTAAATAATCTGAATATAAGCAAGCTCGCCCTACAATTAATCTTTAAACTGAACAACAAATGCTTTCTTTCAGATATGTCGAGTTAAAGGAAGCTTTTCTATATAAAACTATATATTACAGGCGGGAATATGGGGTGGGATAGGTTTTTTTTTTTTTTAAATTATACTGTTTTAATTATTTATGTTTGTTTTATTGTTGAAATGTACATTGCCCAGGGTGACCAGCCAGATGGGTGATTTAAAAATTTAATAAATAAATAAATAAAACTGCAACCTCTGGGTCAGGGGAGGTTACGGCCCCTGGTGGGCTCCAGGGAGGGCAATGCAGGGGGCCCCAACACCCAGAAATTGCCCACCCCTGAGAGAGATGCAAGGTCTGGTTGTAAGAACCTCAGTGTTGTAAATAATACTGTAGTTGAAAATGTACATAGTTTAGTGGTCAGATCTGCCCCACCGTTTAGGAAATATACAAAGTATCAAGGGAAACTTGGTTTATATCATTTGAATCAGTTTTTCTTGCTTGCTTTAATTTAAATCACTCCACTCTGACATACTCCTGATGCATTAGCCACTATTAAACCAACTGCTATGGACAAGCGAGCAAATGAACAGGTAAGCTACAAGGGCAGAAAGAAGGGTTCCTGTTTCCCTGTTGCTAAAATTTCATATACATCTGCCGGTCACTACCAAAAAGTAGATCAGATGCCATTCTGTACTGATCATCTTTTAAAAAAACCTGGAACAAGCACTTTACTAGATCACCCAGCATTTGTGAGAATGCACAAGACTGATGGGGAGTTATCCGCTGATGAGTAATGCTGGGGGTAGCATGTTGAACTAGATGGGCCTTTGATCTGATCCAACATAGCAATAATACACGCAGGTTTTTAAAATACCAACTGAGATTGCCACAATAGGTGTGGTGAATTTCTGGAAGATTTTAAGTTCTCATCTAGATGCTAGTGAGGAAAACCACCGTATATTAAGCTGCACATACCGCACCTAGCATATCTGTTCCGTACCACACCCGTCAGCTAGAGTGAACTGACGCTGCTAGCAGAAAGGGCAAGGCCGCCGCTACACAGTCACATGGAAAATATGTCTGAAGAGTGCTGAAGGAGCGGATGTGATGGAATGAAGGAGTCCGCTCCTGCCTGCCTGACAGGTCACCCATCAGTTCAGCTTTTGCTTCTGATACACCATCACTAAAAAGTGAAAACTAAGGTAGATAGACCTACAATGCCGCCGCCATGTAACCTGGCAACTCTTTATAGCAGCACTACAGGAAGAGTAGACATAGGTCTCCCTCACAAGACTCTGCTCCATGGTAAACACTTTCATTGTTTTTGAAACACTGGAGGAGAGGGAGTCAGCTGTCCCTACTTGCAGTTTCAATGCCTCCTCTGCTTCAATTGACACCTCGATTCTCAGGACTGCAGAGGAGGAGAGGGGCAGCTGATAAGCCCTGCTCCTTGAAGGCGTTCTAGCCTTGAAAAGAGGAAAGGAAGAAAAGTGGCCAGCTCTAATATAAAACAGAACTAAAGTGTTCAGTCAATGCCTCTGCCAAGAAGCACCCCAGATCTACTGAGATGCAATCTTCAGAACTCCTAAGCGGCATTCATTACCGAAGATGGCCAGATTATGACGTATTCTGGGGCAATTCATTCATGTTATTCTGACGTTTCAAATTGCGGCTAAAAGATGACAGGATCTAACAGCAATAACCTACAAGTTGCCTTTCAACCTAAAAAGGGCCCCGCAGGTGACATTTATTTATTTATTATATTTATACCCCACCATTTTTCCTGCAAGGAACCCAAGGCAGCTTACATAATCCTCCCCCTCCTCTCCATTTTATCCTCACAACAACCCTGTGAGGTAGGTTAGGCTGAGAGTCAGGGACTGGCCCAAAGTCACCCAGTGGGTTTCATGGCTGAGTGGGGACTAGAAACCGGATCTCCTGAGTCCCAGTCCAACACTCTACCACTATGCCACACTGACATACAAATTAAACATATTAAAAACAGCAGAAAAGCACCTCCTTTTACACTCTAGTCTTTGAACACACAGTAATGTCTGAACAGCTAATCCAAACTATGCTGAGCACTGATGTGGGTTTTCTGGAAAATTTTGCAATGCAAATTTGGTTGTTTTGCATATGGTCATTTGCAGAGCAACAATTTCAGTTTGCCTTGGAAAATATGTTGATGCACTACAGGCCTGTGGCTTACGCTGGCTCAGCTTGTCTGAGCGTGGAAAGCGAAGCAGGGTCAAGCCTGGTTGTTACTTGGATGGGAGACCCCTCCTCTAGTTTCCTGCATTGAGCAGGGGGTTGGACTCGATAGCCTTGTAGGCTCCTTCCAACTCTATGATCTATGAAATCTATAGACTAGAGCATGAGTGGCAATAACCCAAAGGCCATGGGGAGAGGAGAAGACCCCCCAGCACCATGTTCTGAGACCAACCAGCCAGATAGGACTGGAGCCATCATAACACTGTGCCCCCTAACCCCAACCCAGCCATGCGATCCAGAAGAATACCATACTGAAAGCTGCTGAGACATCCAGGAGAACTAACAGGGTTGAACTCACCCTGTCTATTCCCCAGTGTAAGTCTTCCACCAGGGCAACCCCGGCTGTTTCTGTCCCAAAGTTAGGCCTGGACCGATTGGAATGAATCCAAGTACCGGTAATCTGTACCCTCCAATACTACCTTGGATTTGAGAGGCCACCATCTACCTCCAGAACCTTGCTCAAAAACAGAAGGCTAGAAACAAATACCAAATATCTAACAGCAGCAACTATCATAGGAAAATGGTTATCACAGATTGAGGGATCTAGATTTGATTTTTTTCAGGAGGGGCCTAATCTCCACCTCCTCAAAGGTGGTAGGTCTGATCAGAACTTCCAAGTGAGTCCCACCTCTCTGTCTACATTAATCTTCAACACAGAGCCCAACAGCACAGAAATGGCTCAACACTTCCCATGGTCAAGAAAAGGACGGCAAGCACATCCAAGCAAAGGATGTGCCAAGGCATCCAAGGTCACCCTAGCAAGAAGAACTAGAGAAGTTAACAATGTGTTACAAAAACTGTACTGCTATCTGCTCAGACCACACATACTTGTCAGTAGCCTAAACTACAGCCAACGCATATGAAATAACACCAACATTAATGCTTCTAGCTTTGCCAGTGAGTGGATATGATTTGAACCTCTTTAAAATGACTATTCTTTCATTCAGATTGTTACAGAATCTGCTGTTTAAAAGTTGTAATTAATATTTTTCAGGTGATCATCCCTAGTAAGTATGTGAGAGAATAAATGTATGAAATACATGTATCTCTCAGTGTGAAATGGCACTAATAAATAGTGACAGCGAAACTGAAAGTGCACCGACACCCTCAGTGGAAGAGAGCTGAACTCTGTTGAAACAGATGGGTGGTTGTCAGCATATCATGCACAAAAAACTCAGAGATGACCTGAAAACAAAAAAGAACACATATAGGATGTGGAAGGAAGGCCAGGCTACAAGGGAAGAGTACAGGCAGGTAGCACAGAACTGCAGGAATAGTGTCAGGAAGGCTAAAGCTGAGAATGAGCTAAGGTTAGCGAGGGATGCTAAAAAGAACAAGAAAGCTTTCTTCAGATACATGCATAGTAAAAGACGGAGGAAAGAAATGGTGGATCAACTACGCAGTGAGGATGGCAAATTGATAACAGAAGACAAAGAAAAGGCAGAAATGTTCAATTCCTACTTCGGCTCGGTCTTCTCCCAAAAGAGGGTCTATGACCCCCCTGGCAAACCTGAAGTGCAGACTGAAGAGGCAGGATTGCGGCTTGAGATTGATAGGCAAATGGTCAAGGAGCACCTGATTACTTTGAACGAGTTTAAATCTCCAGGGCCTGACGAACTGCATCCTAGAATAATAAAGGAACTGGCAGAAGAACCCTCAGAACCATTGTCTATTATCTTTGAGAAATCATGGAGGACAGGTGAAGTGCCAGATGACTGGAGGAGGGCAAATGTTGTTCCGATCTTCAAAAAGGGCGAGGAGGAACCTAGGAACTATAGACCAGTCAGTCTGGCATCAATCCCTGGGAAAATTTTGGAGCAGATTATAAAGAAGTCAGTCTGCAAGCACCTTGAAAACAATGCAGTGATTACTAGAAGCCAGCATGGATTTATCAAGAACAAATCCTACCAGACTAATCTGATCTCATTTTTTTATCGGGTAACCTCCCTTGTGGACTGTGGGAATGCGGTGGACATCATATATCTGGACTTCAGCAAAGCTTTCGACAAAGTGCCTCATGATATCCTGATTAGCAAGCTAGCTAAAAGTGGGCTAGATGGAACAACTATCAGGTGGATCCACAATTGGCTACAGAATTGGACTCAAGGGGTGCTTATCAATGGTTCCTTCTCAAACTGGGGAGAGGTAACGAGCGGGGTACCACAGGGCTCGGTCCTGGGCCCAAATTTGCAGATGACACAAAGTTGGGTGGAACAGCTAATACTCTGGAAGACAGAAACAAAATTCAAAGAGATCTCGATAGGCTGGAGCGCTGGGCCGAAAACAACAGAATGAAATTTAATAGGGATAAATGCCAAGTGCTGCACCTAGGGAGAGGAAACCAAATGCAGAGTTACAGAATGGGGGACACTTGGCTCAACAATAATACAAGTGAGAAGGATCTTGGAATTGTGGTAGATCACAAACTGAATAAGAGCCAGCAATGCAATGTGGCTGCAAAGAAGGCAAATGCTATTTTGGGCTGCATTAATAGAAGTATAGCTCCCAAATCGCGTGAAGTGATCATTCCCCTTTACTTGGCACTGGTAAGGCCTCATCTTGAGTACTGCGTCCAGTTCTGGGCACCACACTTTAAGAAAGACGTAGACAAACTGGAGAGGGTTCAGAGGAGGGCAACAAGGATGATCAAGGGACTGGAAACAAGGCCCTATGAGGAGAGACTGAAAGAACTGGGCATGTTTAGCCTTCAGAAGAGGAGACTGAGGGGAGATATGATCGCACTCTTCCAGTACTTGAAGGGTTGCCACACAGAGGAGGGCCAGGATCTCTTCTCGATCATCCCAGTTTGCAGGACACGGAATAATGGGCTCAAGTGACAGGAACCTAGATTCCACCTAAACATCAGGAAAAATTTCCTGACTGTCAGAGCAATAAGACAATGGAATCAACTACCTAGGGAGGTGGTGGGCTCTCCCACTCTAGAGGCATTCAAGGTGCAGCTGGACAGCCATCTGTCAGGGATGCTTTGACCTGGATTCCTGCATTGAGCAGGGGGTTGAACTCGATGGCCTTGTAGGCCCCTTCCAACTCTACTTTTCTATGATTCTATGATTAATTCTTTGGGTTGCTAAAATTACTAAGTGTGTCAACAGTTTTCAGTACTTCTGGGTTTTTCTGTAAATGTAAACAATGTAAGGGAAGTACGTGCCATTGTCTTTAATTTTTACAAGTATCCCAATAAAAATGTCTACATAATATAACATTTAAAACATACTAAATGTGCTTTAATTTTTTCCACAAATATTTCAGGTCAAGTACTTGTGGAGTACTGGACAAAAAAAAGTAACATGGGTAGTTTTTTTTTTAGCTTTGTTTACTAGAATACAAGTAAAATGAACATGGCATCAGAATTTTTTTCAATGCAAATATCTAATTTGCATAGGAAAATTTTCCCATTCAAAATTTTCCAGAAGACCTACATCACCGGTTGACACACCAGTCAGTTGCACAGTCAAATAGTGACCTGGTTTGCACATCACACTGCGATTTATGGGTTGTTTAACTCAGGAATTGCCGGGGACGAACAAAGCAACAAGCACATTGCCTTCCATGCACTCCTCATTTCCACTTTCAATTAACAACCCAGGAATGCTCCATCCCTGGGTTGCTTCGTGGTGTGCATACCCAGAAGCTCCAGGTTGTTTATAGGTTAAACAACCCAGAGTTCACCCAACAACTATGGGCAAATGTTGGGTTAACTCTGGGTTGTGTAAATAACACAGTTTCTGGGTACGCAATGGGGGCGCACCTGGGTTGTTAACTGAAAGTAGAAAAGGCGATCACAAGAGAAACAGCATGCTTGCCGTTTCGTTAAGCCTTGACAATTCCTGGGTTAAACAACCCAGGAATTGCAGGATGATGTGCAAACCAGCCCATTGTCAACTGACTGCCAATCAATCATGGGCATTTTGTCTCACTGTTTTTTGTGAGGCCAAGGCTAGGCCAAGATAGAGTAAATTAGAAAGGAGCAACACTAGAAAGGGAAAGAGAAGACAAAAGTACACAGTGTGCATCTTCCTGTATGCCCATACCAATATTAAAGCTGCAATCCAATCCCCACTTACCTGGGAGTAAGCTCCACTGAACTTAATGGAACTTATTTCTGAGGAGATGTATAGGATTGTGCTGTTAATCGAAACTGTCATGGGTGCTGGTCATAAGACCCTGTATAGGAATATTTTAAAAGATTCCCTCTATAGATAAAAAAGGAAAGCATAAAAATTATATACAGTGGGACAAAGGGATGCAAAGCCTACTGATATGAAACAGTGTAGATAATACTCTAGTTGCAAATTAACATGGCTTAGTGGTCAGATTTGCACTATTGTTCAGGAAAAATATTAAGGAGTTTCAGTAGGAAACATGATTTAAATCAATCCTTTTTCTTACTGATTTAAATCACCTTGTAAAATTCTACACCCACTTACCTGGATGTAAGCCCCATTGAATTCAATGGGAATTACTTCTAAACAAACATATATAAGATTGCACTGTCAGGAGTTTATGAATAAATCCTTACTTTCTGTTCCTGTTAAGGAATGCAGAGATATTAAAGTCTTGCATGTTCCAGCAAATATAAATTTAAGTGAGCCCTGCACAGTGCCTGCATACACTAGAAAAATAGCTTCTAAGTTGTAGCTGGAATATTAGAAGAATACTTGGATTCATAAATGCCTCAGCACCGTAAGAGATCATAGCTATTTTTTTCCTTTAAAATATATGGACTGCTAATTATATTGCTACCCTGATTTCTCAGAATTATGCCCAGCTCTTTCAACTGTTCCTCATAGGACTTGAAATTGCAAAATGGGTCACATTAATAATCCAGCTCTTCATTCTTAATATGAATTGAAATATGAAAAGAGAAACCCAAGAAACGTAGACTAGCATTTGTTCTATATTGCCACATCAATGGGTCACTGGTGGCTTAGGACACTTACTCAGGTTCGCAGCGTGTAATAAAATCGCCCCTGCACTGCCTAGGTAACTTCCAAAAAGCATTTGACAAAGCCACTGAAGCAAACTCAGCAGTAGAATCATAGAAAAGTAGAGTTGGAAGGGGCCTACAAGGCCATCACATCGAGTCCAACCCCCTGCTCAATGCAGGAATTCAGGTCAAAGCATCCCTGACAGATGGCTGTCCAGCTGCACCTTGAATGCCTCCAGAGTGGGAGAGCCCACCACCTCCCTAGGTAGTTGGTTCCATTGTCTTATTGCTCTGACAGTCAGGAAATTTTTCCTGATGTTTAGGTGGAATCTGGGTTCCTGTCACTTGAACCCATTATTCCGTGTCCTGCAAACTGGGATGATCGAGAAGAGATCCTGGCCCTCCTCTGTGTGACAACCCTTCAAGTACTGGAAGAGTGCGATCATATCTCCCCTCAGTCTCCTCTTCTGAAGGCTAAACATGCCCAGTTCTTTCAGTCTCTCCTCATAGGGCCTTGTTTCCAGTCCCTTGATCATCCTTGTTGCCCTCCTCTGAACCCTCTCCAGTTTGTCTACGTCCTTCTTAAAGTGTGGTGCCCAGAACTGGACGCAGTACTCAAGATGAGGCCTAACCAGTGCCAAGTAAAGGGGAATGATCACTTCACGCGATTTGGGAGCTATACTTCTATTAATGCAGCCCAAAATAGCATTTGCCTTCTTTGCAGCCACATTGCATTGCTGGCTCTTATTCAGTTTGTGATCTACCACAATTCCAAGATCCTTCTCACTTGTAGTACCAGTAGTGGGGTAAGTGTGCAGGTTCATCCTCTTATGGATTGCTATTAGGTTAAAGACCAGGAAAAAGGGAGTGAGAGCCAGTGTTGCGTAGTGGTGAGAGTGTTGGACTGGGACTCGGGAGATCCGGGTTCTAGACCCCGCTCGGCCATGAAACTCACTGGGTAACTTTGGGCCAGTCCCTGACTCTCAGCCTAACCTACCTCACAGGGTTGTTGTGAGGATAAAATGGAGAGGAGGAGGATTATGTAAGCCGCCTTGGGTTCCTTTCAGGAAAAAAGGTGGGGTATAAATATAATAAATAAATAAATGGACTCTTGACTCTCCAGAGCCTCAGACAGTCGACCTTCCCAGCTAGCAGGTGCCAGGGATTGAACCTGCGACCTTTTGCCTGCAAAGCAGGTGTTCTGCCATGGAGCTATGGCCCTTCCCCCATTCACTGAACCTCCAAAAAAAAGCACATCCAGTGTAAGAACATGGGAAAGGGATGAAGAATAAAACAGAAAACACAGCAATTACATTACATAAATATGGTTCATCCATATGTAGAATACCATGAGAAATTGTTTGCCTCATCTAAAAAACAAAACCAAAGATGAATCACTCAAGAGTAAATGAAGTAATAGTGCACTTGGTTCCCATGAAGAATTGTGGAAGAAGCTGGGGCTTTTCAGCTTACCGGTAGAAGATTACGGGGGGGGGGGGGGGGGGAGATGCAACTTCATAAAATTGTAAGGAGTATTGAAAATGTAAGTAGAGACGTTATCTCCATGTTCCGCTCCTGGCCCAAAAAAAGAGCAGTTTACATATAATCAGACCAGACAGTCCCTGCCCGCAGGCTTGCAATCTAAAAAGACATGACACAGAAGGAAAAAGGAATGGGGAGGGAAGAGGGAAAGAATGTCTTCACTCACCCTACTTTAGTCTTAATAAAAACATTAGAGAAATTCATGGAAGACAGACCTATCGCCACAGGAACATCCACCTTCAAAGGCAGTATGCCTGCCATTACCACATGCAGAAAACCAACAAGGGACAGCTATTCCTATCAGGCCCTGCATGCAAGCTCCTCAAAGACATCCAACAGGCTAATAACCGAGACTAGATGAACATTTGGTCTAATCTAGCAACACAATTCTCATGCAGACTTATGCCAACTACAATTGCCTTTTGTCACAGCAACAACTCAAGAAGCTTAATTCAGTTGGTTACTGATGACCCAATAAATCACCATTTTAAATGCTGGCCCTAATCTTCTATTTTTATTTTCCATTCTAGGTTCGAAAACAGAAGAACAGAAATCCTGTAACTTGCAGTTCAGGGACTAACACACAAACTCCTTACCACAGCACACAGCAGATTGCCCATTAGAGGTTTGATCAGGTCTTGTAAGAGTACTGAATGCAAGCCCTGAAGTGGAAATTTCACTGTGTTCAATGGGAGACCTATGCTTCTCCAACAATTCTACCTTTTGTTTTTCCATCTTTTCACTCCTTAAGAGCAAACAATAATTTCCCAATTCACATAGTTTCCTTCAACATTTCACAAAGCTTATGCTGCAAAATTTACGATGTTTTAGCCATGTTAATGGTCAGTTTAAAGCTTTCCTTTGATGACAAAGGGAATTCAACTGCTTTTGTTCATAAGGATTTGATTGTTCGCCCACTTCTGAGATGGAAAATGGGGTAGTTGGCACAGTGTTAAAATATTTATTTCTTGTTAAAATCACTGCAGTGTAAGGGGATACTGTAAGTGTGATTTTTACTCTCTTTTTGAAGAGAGTCATGACCTCTACCATCATTCCCATGCCTATAAAGCCACTGAATAGCTATTTTAAGAAGTCGGAGAAAACAATGTCAAGATTTGTTATGCACAGCAAGATTAGGGACAAGGACAGGAGGGCTGAACAAGGATTTTGCTACGTGCAAGGAGAGCGAACCCTTCAGGGGTCCAGGGCCATTCCCCAGTTCCTGGCTGAGGTAGCAGAAGTGAAGTCTTGGGCTGCTTCACATCCAACAAGCGAGTAGCATGGAGTGGAGTGTAGGACAAGACAACACAGTAGTGGGGAAACTATTCCTGCTCAGTGTGGTGTTCCCTTGTCACCTCCCACCCCACCCTCACACACTGAATTGCTACAGCTGACAACTGAGGGATGGGAGGATGGAACACAGTAGAACCCCTTTTTCCAATCTGACCTTAACCAGTAAAATATTACATACCAAGAAAATCAAAACTACAGAAAGAGAAAGGAAAACCATATACTGACCATGAGTTAGGTGATCAGGAATGAGCTGCAGGAAGCCCCAGGTACGGTACATAATAATAATAATAATAATAATAATAATAATAATAATAGTGGAGAAAGCCCAAAACTCAGTACACACACGCACACACATCTTTCCCCAAAGGAGGGGGCAAGGGGAGGAGGGATGAGGTCACCAGGGAGTAGCCAGACAAGTCATCAGCCCCAACAAAGGAAGACCTCGGCAGAGATCCACAAACGTCCAGGAAGGGCCATCAAGGACCATCAGCAAACAGGACAGCCTCGAAGAGCTGCAAAGGTTTCCCTACGTCACCTTCTTCCCGGGCAGGAATAAGCCCATCTAAACGAAGGGGCAGGCATAAGCCCCCACCTGACCTAGGGGGCGGGGGGAGAGCGGGGAATCCGGGGTAGAAAACCCCTCTCCCGTTCCGGTTTGGGTTGTTGGGAACCACGGGGCCATATCCTCCTAAGCAGAAGCCGTCCAGGTGCACCGTTTCTCCGCTAGGAAGCGCAGATCGGGAGCTGGGCTGAAGCTGACTAGATGTGTTATCTTTGATGTAAGGATATTGACCAGAGTTCATCTACTAGCCACGGGGCCGCTCATTGGGTAAGACGCGGGTCAGCTAAGGTTGTGTTGACTGTAAACGTGTTCTTAGAAGGCTGGTAGTTCCGATCTAATCATTGTATAAACAAATAAAGAGCCTTATTTGGGCATACAAAGGCTTGTGGTTTTTCCTATTGTACTGCGAGCCAACACGAGCTGTATTGCTCTGCCGGTTAACCCTAGAGTTGCCGAACTCACGCAAAGGATCCGGTTGCTGATCCTTCACAATAATAAATTTTATTTCTTACCCGCCTCTCCGTCTAGATCGAGGCGGGGAACAACAAAAATATAAAATACACAATACATACTATTAAAACATCTTAAAACATATTAAAAACATCATAAACAACATCATTAAAACATCATTAAAACATCGTAAAAACATCTTAAAGGCAACCTAAAATTCCGCCGGATAGGCCTGCCGGAAGAGATCAGTCTTTATGGCTTTTTTAAATTCCAAAAGACTGGTGAGCTGACGAATCTCCTCCGGCAGGCCATTCCATAATCTGGGAGCAGCAGAAGAAAAGGTCCTCTGGGTAGTACCCGTCAGCCTAGTTTTGGCTGACTGAAGTAAATTCTTCCCAGAGGACCTGAGTGTGCGGGGTGGATTGTATGGGAGAAGGCGATCCCGTAGGTAGCCTGGACCCAAACCATGTAGGGCTTTAAAGGTAATAACCAACACTTTATACTTCGCCCGGAAACTGATTGGCAGCCAGTGGAGTGCTTTTAAAACTGGTGTGATGTGAGCACCCCTAGGTGTACCAGTAACCAGTCTGGCAGCCATATTTTGCACTAGTTGAAGTTTCCGGACTAGGTACAAAGGTAGCCCTATGTACAGCACATTGCAGAAGTCGTGCCTCGAAGTTACCAGCGCGTGCACTACTGTCTTTAGGTCCTCCGGTTCTAGGAAGGGGCGCAGCTGGCGTATCAGCCGAAGCTGATAATAGGCACTCCTAGCCGTCGCATCTATCTGAGATGTCATTTGGAGCGACGGATCTAGAAGCACCCCCAAGCTGCGAACACAGTCTTTCAGGGGGACTGTAACCCCATCCAGAACTGGTTGACATACCTCCAAACCCAGATTGTGGCCTTTGACAGCAAGCACCTCCGTCTTGTCTGGATTCAGTTTCAGTTTATTTTTCCTCATCCAGCCCATTACTGCCTCCAGGCATTCATTCAGAGGAGACACACTATCCTTAGCTGACGCTGTTGCTCCCTTCCCACTCTCCCTTCCCACTCTTCCTCATTTGCATGAGAAGAAAGCGAAAGCTACCATTTTAGATCTGGGTTCCTGTCACTTGAGCCCATTATTCCGTGTCCTGCAAACTGGGATGACCGAGAAGAGATCCTGGCCCTCCTCTGTGTGACATCCCTTCAAGTACTGGAAGAGTGCGATCATATCTCCCCTCAGTCTCCTCTTTTGAAGGCTAAACATGCCTAGTCTAGTTTAAGATATTGGTTAATGCATCACATCTGGCTCTATAGTGCCTTCCATCCAGCACCACAAGCCCTCAGATACCCACTTTGCCGGGCAATCAACTTGGAGAACTCCTGCTAACAGTACATCTCTTTGTAGCTATACATTCTGGAAATCAAGGATAACAATATGGCTCCTTCATGGATGTGCTGCTATCCTATTTCATCACATTATCTCTCAGCCCAGTCTTCCTTACAAGCATAGACAGGCGGTCTCTCTCAAAGTTGCTGCAAAGCATTTAATAGGCTCAGTATCCATTCTAACACTTGCAAAGAGTTACCTATATATGAAACCTAAGACACCATTCCATGGCATGTGTACTGACAGAGCCAGAATATCTGGAAGTCTGTTGCAAAAGGCAGGAGCCTCATGTACTTCAACAAGCCAGTAAGTTGGTATCAGGGACTAGTTAAAATATGGTAAGCTAGTCAAGTGATAAATCTAGTGTGTTTTACTAGCTGTCAACAAAGAGCATTTGCGCCATGTTAAGTGAGCAGTTCTCTGGCAATTAAGAAATTAATACCCATATCCAAGCATTCCAAAAGCACGTGTATGCCCCACGATACATGAATTGTAGCAGCTCCGCATGTAAACACCACCTGCACTTTTCAGGAGGGCAACTGCAGATCAAACTAACCCCACTAGATGGGGCAGAGTGGGAAGAGAGGATCCTTGGGATCCTTGCCATAATATTGGCAAACCAAATGCTACAGTTAATGCATGAGGGCAGTTGTCGCATTATTCTACACACAGCGCAATACAGAGCTTTCTTAGACTACAGTACTTTAAATGTTACATCTTGCCTTTGAAGACAAACCCCCTGTTCTATTCAGGGACCTTACGATGACTTGGGGATTTTTGTACCGGACGTTATTTATAGCAACCCTAGCGAGGGTTCTGAAGTCATCTGCCCTCCCCTCAGCAATTTACTTTTCAAGCAGGAGCTGGACCACAACTAAAAATAGCACGGTGTCCTAAATTACTGGCACATTGCCAAAACACAATGCCGGTATCTTTGAAGATCCATTACCCCGCCCCAAGGAGAAACACACCTGATCACTGTAACAGATCAATCAGCCAGAAAGTCTAGGGAACTCAATTCCTGCTACTGTGAGGGAGGTCCTTCTGATGATTTGCCCAGCTTGGAAATGAGCAGATCTGTTAAGACTTGTTTGAGGGCTACCATACAGAGCAAAGCCTGAAGGCATCAGAGTACAAGAGGAAAACAGTGTTCTGACTTCACCTACTGGCAGACCAATCTCAGAAAGCCACACTGGAATTTTTAGTGAGTAATGCCTGAGCTGCGTACCTTTCAGGAAATTTCATCTATGGCTGTTACAGAAATGGTGTGGTTTTTCTAGTGCTAGCAGTAATAGTTACCCTACAGGCCTTCACCACCTAAATATCACACCTCAAATGTTCGTCAGAGATTGATGGTTCCTCAATAGACACTCCCATATTTTCAATTAAATTCAAAGTCACTAGTCTGCATGCACAGAAACACTTAAGTTAGCCATTTGTAGCCCACAAGCAGGGGTGGGGAAACAGAAATGATTTGTAAAGCTTCCATACTTAGCCAACAGGAAGGTACCGTATTCTTATTTGCCAGAGGCAACCATGTGTGGCTATTTACGAGCCTGAGCTGGCACTGGACTACAACTAGGATGACCAAACATCAGAAGTTACAGTTCAGTTCTACAGCACTAAAGCAAGTTCTCTGACCAGCAACTGCCAGCTGTAACCTAAATTAACTCCACAGAGGGGCGGAAATCCCAGCAATTTGTGTATCTCATGAAATGGGTTCTTGCTGATGAAAGCTTATGTCGCAATAAATCTTTCAGTCTTTAAGGTGCCACAAGGATTTTGCTTTGTTTTCGCTACAACAGGTTAAGAGCCACTTTACACGTTATATTATGTACATTTACAGTACATCTAAAAATAAGGTGTAAAGATGTAGATCATCATCAAGATGCAACTAGCTGCAGCGCCCTGTTGAGTGCATGCCCAGTAGAAAGCCCAAGTTTACCTCTGCACAATATATGAAATAGCTCTAACATGGCTGCCTCTCCACACTGATAAGATATCCCACCATACAGGCCTGTGGCTCAGGCTGGCTCAGCTTGTCTGAGCGTGGAAAGCTAAGCAGGGTCAAGCCTGGTTATTACCTGGATGGGAGACCCCTCCTCTAGTTTCCTGCATTGAGCAGGGGGTTGGACTCGATGGCCTTGGAGACTCCTTCCAACTCTTATGATCTATGAAATCTATGTAGAAAACTATTCACAGCAGGGATGTTGAACCTCTTTCAGCTGGAGGGCTGAATTCAATTCTGGAGGAGGTCGGTGGGTGCATTCCAGTGGTGGGCGGGGCCAAAGGCAAAAGGGGTGGAGCCAAAATACAAACACATACCAGCATGTTTTAGCTTAAAGCTCTTACTGCCAATAACTAAGCTTTAGGAGAGGCATCTCAACCTTTTAGGATGATGGGAGGGGGGGGAAGACTACAAAAGCCGGGAAATCACCAAAGGACCGGTGGTTGGGGAAAGGGGGCGTGGCTATCAGGGGAACCCCCCAGAGGGCCAGACTGGAATTTGGCCCCTGGGCGTGAGGTTCCCCACCCGATTGACAGAATATTCACATTCATTCAAATACAGGCAACCTGATAAAAATCCTAAGCAACATTCTTCAATTAGATCTTGATAGAGAGAGAGAGAAAATCCACCTCAAGGAGAATGACTTGCAATTCACAAGCACAATAAGCCCATCTGCCTTTCCATGCTGCTCTGTAATGCAATAGCTTGGAATCCTGGAGTTACAACCTGGGCAAGGTCACGCAGCATGGCAGCACACATCCCCTCATCCCACAATGCAGGTCAGGAGAACATCGGAGGTGTGTAACTGCACTGCTCGGCAAGTACTTGTAGCGCAAAGCATTATAGACCAGAGCTAATTTAACAGTTAGATTGGGAACGTAAGCTAAATAGCAGTCAAGTGTCCTACAACATGCAGACCATCAATGATCCGGTTTGCACATCGTGACTCCCATGGGTTGTTTAAAACGTGGGCTAGACATGGCTGCAGGGGAGGGACGGAGCGAGAGTGCTGCCTCCGCTTTGCAAAACATTCCTGGGTTATTGCTGTGACATCCAAGCCCAGCAGTCTGGTTGCTGAGGGGGAAACAACCCAGAGTTTTAGCCCAATAACAAACTGTGTGCTAAAACTCTGGGTTGTTTTGCAAAGAGGAAGCAGTCAAACCGTTGGGAGCCAACACGCTTGCTTGCTTCCATGCGGTCATGACCACCCATGGTTTAAACTACCCATGGGTAGTCACTACATGCAAAGCGTGTCAATCTCTATAATGTAACTATGCAACCCACAGATACAGTTGAGAGTTGCCAGCACATTAGTAGCATGGACTGTGAGGAATTGCTGCACTGATCAGGAAATAATGCCCATCAAACCCCTGTTTGTTCCTTGAGATCTTGGAGGAAATTTGCTTGAATAATACGGAAGCGAGGGCATGTGAAGTGAAACTATTTTAAAGAAGATTGGTTCAACTCAGTTCTTTTGTAGCAACCCAGAACTAGGTATAACTAGGGTCAGAGGTACTTGTTTCACCTATCAAGAATGACCCATCCATAAAAAATACCTTACAAGTGTCTGCACTAGAGGTGGGGCAAGGAGGAGACAAAGATGCATGTTCCTTTAGGGTCAGAGATGCTCGCCTAACCCCGTGTTAAGTGCAGAAACTTTATCATGCCTGGAGTTCAGCAAACTGAGCATCTCAATTTCCATTCAAATGCAAGCTTCGGCCATTACAGGGGAGAAAAGAATCTGTATAATTTATACAGGTCACAATGCCCAACTTTTCCAGTAAAGAACTTACTATTTCTTTAATAAGACAGTACACACAGCCTTGAAATGGCTTAGAGGAGGCAGCCAAGTTAATGTTAGCCCAAGCCACACCTGTCTAATATAGTAACGTCAAACATCAAACAAAGCAAAACCTAGGCACCAACTGTCTTCAAGATGTTTTCTTGGTCTCCGATAAATCCACCACACCCATCATTCCATTTCTAGTCATGACGGCCTGCAATGCCTCAGAGAACAGCAAATTCAGCCTTCTCGGCCCAGCCTTCTCCAACTAAAGCAGTGGCATACATCCTAAAACATTTCTCATATTTATACTACTCAGTCCTGAAATCAACACCATCTTCTTCAAGAATTCCACATTTCTGGAGATCAGAAATTGACAGTTGGTCAACAGCCATCAATTTCGTACCCATGGTCAGCTACTCCTCCATATGAGGCTTAGTGGCTAGAAGCGTACTCTACGAACACAAAAAACCAATACAGAAGATGACACAGGATGGGATATGCTGGAGGAAGAAAGGCCATGCGTGGTAAGCAGCATCAACACCAGGGGGTGTGGTGAGCGTAGGAAGCCTTGGATGATGCTGAGGTCACTCCAAGGAGTGAATGTGGTAATGGGAGGATGCAGTGGTATGCAAGCATGCTCCAACTGACAGCATGAAGGAAGTGGACCGTTTGTAGTGCTCTCCAAGAATTAGCCCACAGAAGCATCAAAGGGTGCTGTGTACTGTGATGGCAGTTAGCAGAGCAAGTCAGCACACTGGGCGTATTCCCACGCCACCTCGCATTACGAAGACAAAATGAAGTTAGGCAGATATACTCCAATGTGGAGCAAGGGCGAGGGGCAGGTGGAACTTGTCTCACCATAGGTGCAGAGTATGCATTGCAAAACATCCACACAATGTGGGGAAAAGGTCCGAGGGTGCGAAGTTTTCACCTCACAGAATCATGGAGTAGTCGAGCCGGAAAGGGGCCCTATAAGGCCATCGAGTCGAGCCCCCTGCTCAATGCAGGAGAACAGATGTGGGCAGCCCACCCAAGCACTGACCCGGCTCATACCCGCTTAGCTTCAGCATGCGGCCCGGCATTATACGCTCTCGCCGCCACCTCAAAAAAGCACATACCGTACATATTCTGGAAACAAAGATTTGCTGGAAGTGAGTGGAATGGAGTAAAGCGGGTGGGGTGGCAGGAGGATGAACGGAGGAGGAGAAAGAGGAAGGAAGGAAGGAGGTCGGCCTAACCAGGGAGACTTCGGGCGGGTGGGCAGGGCATATTGCGCACGGCGTGCTGAGGAGGGGGCGAGCGGGCGGGCGCGCCCCTCAGTGGGGATGATGAAAGCGGCGCTCGAGTGGGGGGGGGGGGCGGCGGCGGCGGCACATGCGGGGGGGGGGTCATGCGCGGGAGCGGGCCGGGCGTGGGTGGGTGGGTGGGTGGGTGGCCTAGAGAGCGGCGCCCGCGGCTGCTCACCGATGGTGGAGATGAAGGTGGTGTTGAAGGCATCGTCGGAGAAGCGGAAGAGCACGCAGGTCTTGCCGACGCCCGAGTCGCCGATCAGCAGCAGCTTGAAGAGCAGGTCGTAGGTTTTCTTCGCCATGGGGGGCCCCCCGCGCCGCGCGCGCGCCGCCCTCCTTCGCCAGGCTCCGCCTCAGCAGGCGCCCCGCCGCCGCCGCCGCCCCGCGGAGGCCCCCTCAGCACCGCGCGCGCGCGCGCCCACAGGCCGGGCCCGCGGCGGCGCCCGCCGAGCAGGAAACGGAGGCGGCGGCGGCGGCGGCCCTCCGAGCAAGGCCGGGAGGGAGGAAGGGAAGAAAGGAGGGGGAGGGGAGGCACAAGATGGCTGCCCTGGCGGCGGCGGCGGGGCGGCGAAGGCCTTGGCTGGGCGACGCGACGCGGCTCGGCTCCCGGCAGCGGCTCCTCACGGCTGGGCGGCGGCGCTCGGCTTCCTCATGCCCCTCGGCCCGCTCAGGCAGCGCGTCCGCTCGCCTCCGTCCGTCCCTCCCTCAGGCAGCCCGTGGTCTGCGAGGCGCGCACGCTGCGGAGCAGGAGACGAGCAGGCCGCGCGGAGGGCCGGAGTGGCTGGCGGGGCGCGCGCACGCTGACTCGCCGGCCGCTCCCTTTCTTTCCGTCTCGCAGAGGGCGGGGGGGCGGAGCTACGCTCTGACGTCACGGGACGCGGCCCGCCGGAGAGGCGCGCTCATGCGTGGAATGGGCATGCGAGCTAAGGCCGTCTTCGGCACCGCGGGCCCTTCCAGGCGTGCGCGAGCCTCTACGTACGGGGCGTGCGACGCCTCCAATCGCGGTGCGGCGAGGTGACGCAAGCGGCTGCGCGAGCCCGCGGATCGGAGGGCTGGGCTGGGCCCTCTTTCCCCCCACCACTCGCCCCGAAGCGCGTTCACGGAGCCTCGCGCGCGCGTGCGCTCTCTCTCAAAACGAGGGGGCGCTGAAGGAGACGGAGCTTCGGAACATGACGGGGGTGAACTCCCGCCTATGCTCATTTCGGATTGGGCGAGCTGCCTCAACGACGATTGGACAGCCGCTGGCGACTTGAGGCGGGGTCATGACCGCAGCGACAGGGCTCGGGATTGGGCATGCGCAGAGGGAGCGCCCGCCCGCCCGCCCGCCACGTGCATATTGGGCGCCTGCTGCCACGTGGCTGGGCCTCCCCCCACCATTCCTGCCCCCGCAGTGGCCTGTGCGCCGGGCTGGCTTTCCCCCTGCTTGGGACCCTGCAGTTGAACTACAACTCCCATCATGGTCCCATGGCTGGGGATTATGGGAGCATTCGTCTGCAGGGGCCCAGGCGAGGGGCGGTTGAGGGCTCCCCGCGCTCACAGTCGGGAGGCCTGGTGCAGCCATTCTGCCCTTTTCCCCTTAACAGGTATTCTGCAGTAAGAAGACAGAAGCAGCCGCTGGAAAACACGGGAAGGGGACGACACCCCCCCCTTTCCTGGGAGTTTCTGGAATCAGGCAGGGGAGTGGCCCAATGAAAGCCTCGTCTGGAGGTACCTCATATCTGGCACCCGCATATGCTGCTCTCCTGGGGTTGGTAGGGGTGGAGAAGAAATCCGGTTTGCATTTTAATGCAAGTTTACGTAATTTCATACTTTCAGGCCAATCTGTGAACTGAAACTCAGCCTTCAAAATTCACACACCATGTTTTGCAGTGGAGTTCTCCCATCAGAAATGTGTACAAAAAATGTGCATATTTGGGGAATGTGCAAACACAGCTGCATGATTAGTGAAAATAGCATTAAAAATGCATTACATTAGGGAAATTGCTTGCAAAAAAAGGGGGGGGATATTTGGCCAAAAATGCATGCATTGGGAAAAATGCACACAAAAATGTCAAAGCCTGGGACAATCTGAATTTAACATTGGAAGAATTATCAAAGTTTAGGAAGAACCGAATTTATTGGGGAAATGAGTAACGGAAATGGACAGGTTCATCCAACCCTAGTTCTGTGTGCCATTGTTAGGGTTGAGATGTGCTATTGTTATGTGCCTCCTACTACTTTTTAATTATTTGATTATTCTGTTTTTGCTTTTTGTGCTTCGTTAACTGCACTGAACACCTTTCACCATGCTGGCTGGGAATGATGGGAGTTGCAGTCCCAACACATCTGGAACGCTGGTCTACTGTCATGCCTGCCTGGTGCTTCACTGGAAGCCCTTCCCAATTACAGGGCAAAATAAACCTTCCTGGTCCCACCAGGCCAGCAGATTTTGGCAAGAGGCCACATCAGTGAAAACTGGCTTCCCCAGCCAGTGGCTTCTGGGATTCTCATCCTGCCTCTTTTCTGATGCTTTCTTGGGCAGAAAACAGCAAAGCAAGCCATTTCACTTGGAGGAGGCCCAAGCGCTTGCTTTCTGGGGTAGCTAGAGCTGCAACGCTGTTCTCAGGAAGCAGCAGTACTTTCCCAGCTCAGCTCTCTCTGTGTCTATGAGGAGCTCCTGGCTTTTGTCTCGGTTCCGGGTTTTGCCTGTGACTTCGTTCGTGTAGGCAGATCAGCATTTCTGCTCAAGGAGATTAAAGGGTTTAAGTGCCTTCTGTCAGCAAAATGTTATTTAAAGAGGAAGAATCTACCATATAAAAAGCATAACGTTAAACTGGATATTCATAAGTCTCAGTCTCATGTCTGACTATATTATTATTATTACTGGTATATAGACCAAAGCCACTCATCTTTGGAAAATTTCTGCCCAACTCTGAACACACATTAACAGAACATCAGTAAAGAACGCAGCTTTCAAACAGCCCACAGATCAGGGATGATTGGCCTGGGATGACAGAAGGCAGGGCAGTGGTAGGACAAGGCCTGCGTGCCTCCCACTTCTTCTCACTAGCCCATTCTTGGGAGAGACGTCAGAAGCCGCCTCGTGCTGAGTCAGAGCTTGGATCCATCCAGCCCACACTGACTGGCAGCAGCGGCATTTTGCCAGGCCTACCTGGAAGTTTTGGGGATCAAAACTGGGACCTTCTGCTTGCAAAGCAGGGGCTCCGCCACTGAGCGACGGCCCCATCACACAATGTGCCCCATGCCCTGCCCCGTGGTGCTTTGGACTTCTGCAGTTGCCAACTGTAGTGCTGGTTGGGGCTTAGGGGAAAATTCACAGTGTCCTTGGCAGCGGCGGCTGCTCTTCCTTCTCCTCCACGATAAAAGGAGAGCCTCTTTTTTTTAAACCAGAAATACACAAAACATGAAATCTGACTTTGCACGTCTTCACCTGCCCCATAATCTCCACTAAGGAACACCTTAGTTCCTTCTCTGTGTGTGTGTGTGGGTGTGTGCCATTTCTGAGCACAACTCTGGCTACTTAAAAATCCCACCCAGACGGCTCAAGGACTTCCCCACTCCACACCTGCAGGGCGGTGGGGTTTTTTACATGTTGCGTCACAGTTATAGATGGGTGCGCAGCTCTGTGTTGTATATTTCAGCATTATTTATTATCCAAAGAATTCCAAGAGAATTCTTACTCTCTTTAAGAATAAAGAGAGATTATGTATGAAAACCAATGCAGGTGTAGGTTTTGGTGGGCTAGAAAGAGATCACTTCTGCCATGGAATGCTTTTAGTATCAAGTGCACTCAAGGGGCAGGGAGAGTAGATTCGATTGAAGAACCGACTTCCATTATCTTCCAGGGGTATCCAATTGGCTGCTCCATTGCTCTAAAAGAGGGTAGAGCATCAGCTTGCTTCATTTGGGCAGTAAACATTGTTGACAAATGCAGGCCTGGATCCTTTCCCTGCAATTGCATCCTTTGCCTGCAATTTGCAAACAGCTCTTCTGCCATGTGAGGGACAGGCAACTCCAATCCCCCCTTCCCTTATTTTTTTATTTATTTTTCTCAACCCCTTTAAAGTACAGTAAGCTTCCCTCCCTCTGCACAAGGACACCTCCGTCTCTTTCAAGAGTGACATCAGCCATCTGTGAACGGAAAGAATGCTGTGCTGGGAACAAAGGAGCTAGCAAATTAATTGCACATGCTGGAAAGGATGATGTTATCTCATTGCTGGTAACGGGCTGAGTGACGGTATCCCCCACAGATGAGATCGGCTTGAACTACACCGTGTCTGCCTGCAAAGCGTCCTACTGATTCTTCAGCTCCACCGTCGCAGATTGTAGGCTTTAGCCATTGCAAGAGAATTCTTATTGAAAGGGGAGCAAACCAAGGGCCAGGGACCAAAAGCCATTCCCAGCTGCCTGTACCATGGTCCAGTGTCTGCCTTCAGCTAAAAACCTCGGAGACAGACAGCGCGGCCCTATAATGTGCATCTATATGCAGCAGTACACCCCGCTGTCTCCAGTGGGGCTTTCCCCCAGGTGCATGGCAGCCTCCTCCAGCGCAGCGGATAGATTTCTGGTATGTTGGGCAGAATGCTGGGCTTGGATGTGAGAAGCCCAGGGCCAAATCCACACTCGGCCATGAAGCTCGCTTATGTGGCTTTGGATAGGCTAATGTCCCTCCCCCTCTTCCTCCCCTCGGGGTTTGTTGTAAGTAGACATAACTGAGACAGAAGGGTGGCAAAACGGAAATGGCTCGGAAGAAGCGCCGGGACAGTTTCTCTGCTCCAGACAGTGCCTTCTTCCTACTGTTCCCGCAGCTCCACGGTGCTACCTGCCTCCTGCCTCCACAGTGAGGATTTATGACAGGTCCCTGCTGCTTGCTGGAGGTTCGGTTCTTCCAATTGCATGCACGGCCTAAGGAAGGAGCTGACTCAGGAAGGCCGCTTCGCTTCTCACAGCTCCGGAGAGGTGTAATTAGACCAGGCCGCCTGCCAGCAAAAGAGATGTAAGTGGCACTTGCAGAGGGATGCTGGGAGAAACCCATTCCTTGCACATTTTTAATGGGAGAACCCCCCAATCCCGTTCTCTCAGAATTGGACGCAAGCCTCTTGATTTTGCAAGGGCTCCGGGTTGGAGCAAGACCATTTACTGCTCTGAGCAGCTGTTTGGAGTTTTGTGTCCCAGCATCCTTAATAATGTTGCGATGGATCCTGGGTGCATCGCTGGTCCCGTGCTGCTTAATTGGTGCTCCCCCCCATGCGTTCCTTGTGCAGTCGGGTGACCCTGCCCATTGGATACCTGAAGGGCAGGCGCTTGCTGGGACCATGCCGTCTCTCCCTCTGGCCTGCTTGTTTCTCTTTCTGGTGAGGAGTAATGGTGCAGTGGTAAATTCTAAAGTGCAGGCACCCATCATGTCAGTCCCCATAGCCACGCCCCGAAGGAGAGTCCAAAAATGCAGGCGGCTGCATTGATCTGCAGATGTGTGTAGGCATGCATGTGCATAATTTGCTGCTGGGAAAATCCATTTCCCCCAGCTACTGTGAGGATTGCACTAAACTCAGAGGGAATAGGGAAGCCTGGGGCGGGGCGGGGCAGGGGGGAAGATTCATAGATCATCGAGTTGGAAGGGGCCTACAAGGCCATCAAGTCCAACCCCCTGCTCAGTGCAGGATACTAGAGGAGGGGTCTCCCATCCAAGTAACAACCAGGCCTGACCCTGCTTAGCTTTCCACACTCGGACAAACTGAGCCAGCGTGAGCCACAGGCCTGTATGCGATGATGTCGTCCTCCTTGTGAACCAAAATGTCCCGGCGCTTCAACTCTGCAAGCCCTGGCCCCGCTGCACCATCGATGGGGAGGAGTCAGCTCTCAGTGTGGAAGACCAAAGTGCGTGTGCGGCTGGGACTCTTTTCTGCTGGACCAGACAAGCGTGCTCTTTCCAAATCATTGGCCTTCCCGTTGCCTCTGACAGGCCCGTGGGCATGGAAGCAGCGGCTCTCCTGGGTGATTCCTCCATAGCAGCTGGGAACAGGACAATTCCGTCGAGCCGTTAGGAGCTTGGTAGCCTTTCTTCCCATACATTTGCCTAGTCCCCTTCCAAAGCCTTGGAAGCTGGTGACCCATCACCACTTGTGGTAACTTCTTTTGCCCACTGAATGGTTTTAAGCTATTGTGTCCACAGGAGTCTTGTGGACGCTTCAGTGCATGTGCAGATTGCAACTCATTGGTGTTTGCTGTGCCTCCATTTGGGATGGAGGAGGAGGAGGAGGAGGACACAGGGCAACCAGGGTGTGTTTGGGGTGGGGCCAGGCTCGTGTCATCCACAGCCCGGCCCGGCTGTGCTGCCTTGCCAATCAGCACTGGCTTAAAAGACGGGCCCCAGACACACTTCGGACCAGTGCTTTTTTTCTGGAGAAAAAGGTACCGGAACTCTTGGATTATGTTTCCTCGGGAGTAGATGGCGATTAAATTGTAATGAAATTAATAGAATAAAAGGTGCTGGAACTTAGTTCTGGTGAGTTCCACCAGAAAAAAAGCCCTGCTTCGGACGCCTGGAAGCAATTGCTGTTGCAGTCGGCCGTAGCCAGAGGCTCTTGCCAGCTCCCGGACTGAGACGTGGGTATTTTGACTCCAGAACGACCTTGAGATGACTCTTTGGCCTGCTCCTACACTGGTTCATGTTTGCTTGATTTCGGATACACATTGTGGCTTCTAATCTTGGACTGTGATGACGACTACGGCTTATCTCTGGACCGGGCTAATTTACGACAGTATTGTCTGTTCATCGGATCATTATTTCTGGAGCACCAGCAAGAACCAGGCTGTACACAACGCGACAAGAAGTTACAGGCCCGGCCCTCAGACTTCTCATCGATGCTCAGGGAGAGAGGGAAGGGGAAGTGGGGTGGTTTCATTTCTAATTAGGACCGACTCGGGGTCAAACTACATGGTATGTTAAATACGGGGCAGTGTTCCCTTTTTATGGGAATTGAGTTTAATCTCTCTTCACAGAAATAACATCCTGGCACGCTCCGGTGATGGCTGTGCCAAGGCCACCCCCTGGTACCACCCTTTGGGTGCTTCCAGACGGAAGGGTCCTAGCGCTGCCACTCAGAAGGCCTTGCGCAGCTGTTCCGTCTTTTTTTACTTTTATGTTTTTTTTCCTGCAGTAAGAAAAAAGACAGAAATAGCAGCGGGGGAAACATAGGAGGGTTATGAGAGGAAGACGACTTTGTCTGGATCCCCCGGGGAAATTCTGTGGGTGAAGCAGGGAGGTGGCGCCGTAAGAGCCCTTGCCTAGTAGGAGCATCCCTTCCCTGAAGATAAAGGCCTCCTGGTGAGCAGGGCCTGGTGAGTGACCTGCCCCACTCCTGCAGGGGCGGCTAGGCAGGAGAGGAAGGCAGCGGGCGACTGATGGGACTTGGCGGCTCACAAGCTACCAGCCAAGGACCAGAGGACTGCCAGGTCAGCGCCACAGTCCGAGGCATCCATCTGTCACGCGCACTGAGTCATGGAGCCCATTCAAAAGGCCAAAAAAATGGATCGGGTCGGATGTCGCAGTCGGTCAATTATTCAGCAGCCTTTCTGTCTCCCCGGCACTAATTTCTATGTACTGCCGACCTGAGTCCAGAGTTGCCAGCAGCCGCTGCATCCCAGGGTTGACCTTGAGGTAACCTTCCCACCACTGGTGTTCTCTAACACTCAAGCAAAAATCTGGGGAGTGGGGAAGTGGAGAGAGA
Source organism: Shinisaurus crocodilurus (assembly GCA_021292165.1). Classification (NCBI taxonomy): domain Eukaryota; kingdom Metazoa; phylum Chordata; class Lepidosauria; order Squamata; family Shinisauridae; genus Shinisaurus; species Shinisaurus crocodilurus. The sequence goes on from JAHFWL010000301.1 coordinate 63,674, forward strand.
AGGGAATGCGTTGCTCAGAGGTCGTTTCCAAGCTGGGGGCCTCCACCCTCTCAGTCTCTGAGCTCAGAAGCAGAGCAAATGCACCGATTAACTGAACACCCCCATCACTGAGCACAGTTAATTCTTCACCCTCCCCCACAGAATCGCCTTGCCCTTTATTTTCTCGCCGGTCACCCAAAGGCCCCTCTGTAGGTTGCAGCTAAATCCTCTCCCCTTGATTTTCCGACTCATTCAAAAGCGTCTCGGCAGCTGCCGGTTGCCAGCACCTCCACACTCTGGGTATTGGGGCTGAAGAAAGAAGCAGGAAAATTGGTGTGTGTGTGTGTGTGTGTGTGTGTGTGTGTGTCTGATAAGCAGTAACAATTAGCAGAGTGATTAGGGGTGCAACACAGTTGTGTGTAATGAGAAGTTGAAGAGACACACAGGCTGCTTCTGTGAAGCTTGTACTGTGCAATCTCCCTGCTTCATTCATGGAATTTTACAGGGGGGGCGGGGGGCGGGCAGACACTGTCGTCTTCCATTTGTAACTCCCCTGCGTTGATCTGGAACTGAAAGGTTAAATTATATTGCCAGTGGGAGATTTGACGGGGCTGCCTCAATTCGCATCAAACTGCCTCAAATGACAAACCATTGGTTTGGTCTTGAGATGGTTTTATAGTCTGATTAAGGGCTGTAGGGAAAACCTACAAGAAGATAGCTTAGAAGACCCCAGACTTCTGTTGAAGAGGACCCCTGACCCATGTGCAAGAAGACCCCAAACTTGTGCTCTTATAACAGCTAATGTGGTGGCATTTCACACCCCTGAACTGAAGGCTGTGGCGGTTATTTAAAAGTTGGCCCTGAAAGGGATAGCTCTGTGCAGTGCGGCTGATGAGAAGGTCACAGCGAGTGATGCTTTTGCTTGGTAGCGCCTGATGAGGAGATAAGAAGACCAGCTTCGGCGCACGCTCAGATGCCGAGTCTGAGCAAAAGACTGTGCGAGCGGGCTCATGCTGTGCGCCTGCTAAGGTGAGGGGTGCTGGGAACATCCTTTCTTGACGCCTGTTGGTTCAGAAACTGTAACAGCAGCATCCACAATGCCTGGGAGGAGGCGCAGACGATCGACCGTGAGATGTCCGAAGAGGACCAGGAGTTCAGAGAAGATGTACCAGGAGGAACATGTCAGTCAAGATAACACACTCAGAAGGAGGATAATTTTCAGGAACATTAAAATTAACTCCTTAACGAGTATGCTGGAAGCACATGGATGGACATAAAATGTGAGATAGTTGGGGGATAGCTGATCGGCAGATGTGTAGTCTCACCACCCGTGTGCACTATTTTTCATTGGAACATGGTTGCCTCGTCACCCACTGAGGGCCCCACCTATGACCAGAGCAAGTGTATAAAGCAGTGTTCTCCAACCTTGGGTCCCCAGATGTTTTTGGCCTACAACTCCCAGCATGCCCCAACCGTGGCTGGGGCATGCTGGGTGTCATAAATCCATCCAGTTCCAAGATAAGCCGTAGTCGTTATCACAGTCCGAGGGTCAAAGCCAAAATATATCATTCCGAAAGACAGCAAACATAAACCAGTTTGGGATCAGGCAAAGTCGTGGTCAAGGTCGTTCCAAGGTACAAGTCTGAGGTCGGGAATGTCAGGATAGTCTGGGTGTAGCTGTAACGAACAATTGCTTCTAGCATCTGAGTGTGTTTGGGACCTGCCTTTTGAGCAGGCGCTGATTGGTAAGGCTGCCCAGCTGGGTCAGGCTGTACAGAGCCTGGCCCCACACCAAACACACTCCGGCCCGGCTGGTCTCTGTCTGACCTACTGGAGGCACAACACTGGGAGTTGTAGGCCAAAGACATCTGGGGACCCAAGGTTGGAGAATACTGGCACAAATGCTTAGGTAGCAAGAGCATTCTCTGCTTCTATTTCACTTTTTCTTTCGCCTCTAATCTTCACTGGGCCTGTGGGCCGGCATTTGGGTAACTATGGATCTCTTCAGCTTAGGCTCTCGGATAATTTTAGCGTTGTTTTCTAGAGTTAGGTCTGAGAATAATTCCTGAAGATGGGACTGTTTAGCTTTAAAACCTAAGTAGAGTACTTCCATTATGAAACTGAATGGCCTTGCCATGCAAATGGCCAGCACCCAGGAGATGGTGCTCTCGAAGAGATGCTAGATGCCCGTCGGCATCCATGCAGCATTATTATCGCCAGTGGGGGCTCTCAACTCAGCTCTGGAGGTCGCTCTTGTCTGTCTGTCCCTTCTTCCTCTTCGCAGGTCTGTGCACCTACACCCTTCCTTCTCCCCATGACCCCTCACGCCCGTTGCCATGTGCCTCAGCCACTGCAGCTCTTTTAATTTCCCCACCGCTAACTTTCTCCCAGGGAGCAGAGTGACAACTTGAAAGGGCCCTTTGTGTGCAGGAAGCAAAGACGGCTGCATTGTTCCACTTCTCCACTGCCACCGCTACCCATCCAACAAACGGGATAAAATGTCGGCTGCTTGGGTGAAACCTCGGCGCCACTGAGCTCTCACCTTGGGTCTCGCAGGATTAGTCCTGGGCGAGCACAGACAGAGGAGCTCAAAGCAAAAACCAAGTGCGGCAGGCTTCAGCAAGAGGGAAAAGGTGGAGGATGAGGCAGTGCTGATTGCTCCAGATTTAACCATCCTTGGCTTTAGGCCTGAATTTCTGACTCCAAATCTCAGGTTAGCCAACACCTAGAATCACAGAATCATAGAATCATAGAAAAGTAGAGTTGGAAGGGGCCTACCAGGCCATCGAGTCCAACCCCCTGCTCAATGCAGGAATCTAGGTCAAAGCATCTCTGACAGATGTCTGTCCAGCTGCACCTTGAATGCCTCCAAAGAAGGCAAATGCAATTTTGGGCTGTATTAATAGAAGTATAGCTTCCAAATCGCGGGAAGTGATAATTCCCCTTTACTCGGCACTGGTTAGGCCTCATCTTGAGTACTGCGTCCAGTTCTGGGCACCTCACTTTAAGAAGGACATAGACAAACTGGAGAGGGTTCAGAGGAGGGCAACAAGGATGATCAAGGGACTGGAAACAAGGCCCTATGAGGAGAGACTGAAAGAACTGGGCATGTTGAGCCTTCAGAAGAGGAGACTGAGGGGAGATATGATCGCACTCTTCCAGTACTTGAAGGGATGTCACACAGAGGAGGGCCAGGATCTCTTCTCGATCATCCCAGTTTGCAGGACACGGAATAATGGGCTCAAGTTACAGGAACCTAGATTCCACCTAAACATCAGGAAAAATTTCCTGACCGTCAGAGCAATAAGACAATGGAACCAACTACCTAGGGAGGTGGTGGGCTCTCCCACTCTGGAGGCATTCAAGGTGCGGCTGGGAAGTGAATACTCCAGATGTTCTTGGCAATTGAATTGGGTGGATGAGAATGACGGGAAACTCCGGTTCGTCCTCCACGATGCCCGGCAGCATGCACAAGCACAGCAAGCGCGCATGGCAGCGCTGGAGGCCTTTGGAGAGCCTGGAGAAGAGCCAGTTGGGCTCCACGTCTGCTCCTCCCTCCACCTGTCGGGCGGCCCAATTTGCGGCATGGGAGTCACAGCGGGATCTGAGGTTTCTGAGCCAGTGATGACATTGTCACCCGGTGTCCAGCCCTGTCGGACTTTGGGAAGTCCTGTCTTGACTCCGTGTTAATTCAGAGGCCTGGATCAATGCGTTGGGCCTCCAGCCGACCTGTTTGTGCAATGCTGGGTGTGCCCAGCCACTTCTCTGTGACTCACACCCACAGCTCCCAGTTAAACACAAGAGTCAGCAGCCCTCCCAGATCATTTCCTCACCTCAGAGCCGGTTTCAGCAACTGCCTGAGGGAAGTTCCGGCCCAGTTGAAACATCCAGTAAATGTTAAAAAGCCCGTCACCGAGCATCCGGGAAAGAGAGTCAGCCTTCACGTGGCCACAACTAGAGATGAATTTCCGCTGTGGTCGCTGTTGCTGCTGCTGAGTATTTGAAGACAGCCAGTGGGACTCAGGCCCCCGGAAACTGCTGACCCTTGACTGACTGGCACAAGGAAATAATGCCAAGGAGGCAGAACTGTAACTTTTAGTGGGCCACGTCAGATTGGTGCAGAAACATGCAAGCTTTTGAGTTTCAAAGAGCTCTTCATCAGGCCAGAACTCTTGTCTGACTAAAAGATCTATGAAGCTCAGAAGCTTGCCGCTCAAGATGGGCCAGTTCAATATAATGTCATCTCATTTGCAACTTTTGGGCCCATGAAGCGGATATCCTTCGACGGCGCTGTGTTCCGACTTGTGTACTGGCTGTCCAGGTTACCGACTTTAAGGTCATTTGGCTTCGCGTGTGCCACTGTGGTTGATAAAATTACAGACGTTTCCAGTCCTAAGCATTGTTGAATTAAGGAAGGAAGTGTGGCTGCAATCTCGCCGAGGATGGGGAAGGGGGGAGCAGTGCCAGCCAAAGCGGGGGGAGCGAGATCGCATCTGAGGGCGGCTCACGCCATGCGCTGCCGGCACAAGAGCGAAGGTGGGACCGGACGACCTGTGGGGAAAGGAGGACCTTCATGGTCTTCCTCAGGGCCGGTTTGCTCAGCCAACAGAGGTAAGGGGTGAAGATGTTTCTGTCCCACTCCAGGCCATGTGCTTCCAGGTGTTTTGGCCTGCAACTCCCACCAGGCATAGCCAGAGGTGAGGGATGATGGGAGTTGTAGGCCAAGACGTTTGCAGGGCCACAGGTTGCCCACCCCTGCCCTCTGTGAAGGGGGGAAAAAAACCCAAAACATTGCCTCCCTGCATGAAGACAAATAGCATGTCTAGGATATACACTTGTGCCTGACATGCTAGCTTTCTACACACACATGGGTGTTCCTGCCTCCGTAATTCCCACCAGCGGCACCTGAGAGCCCTGGCCACCTGGTTCTGTTGCTTGTACAGCCTGGCCCCATAGCGGAAGGCCCCGTTGGCCTGGTCCACTCTCTGGGGCGGCTGCACCCTGCACATGCTCCTGCCCCACCCCCCGCACTGCTCTGCCAGCTTCCCCTGGAGGACAAGCACCCGTTGTCCCCGCACAGCTGCCCATTCATCCCCATCCTCCCCCTTTCATCAATGGGGCACTGCAGGAGCCTGTCCTCCAGGAAGTGGCTTAACCCTCCAAGCGCCAGCGTGCTGGAAAAGCCGCCCTTCTTCACACAGAGCAACAGGCGGGGACCTGCTTGTGGGGACCACGCACCTCCTTTGCGCGGGTTGATGCGCGCGCCGCCCACAATGCACGCTGGGAGCAACACCAGCTGGAGACCGGCCCCACCTCCTGCTCGGGGCTCGGAAGTGTCACACGGCCCCCAGGCAGGAGCAGCAGCCTCCTTGCCATCAACGTGCATGGAGCTAAACAAAGTGTGGGAGGATAGGTCCTTGCCCCAGGGAGCGTACAATCTAAAATTGGACACGGGGCGGCGGGGGGGGGGGACGACGACACAACAGAGGAACGGGAGGGAAATGGAGGCTCCAGGGTAAGCAGGGAAGCAGTGGAAATGGGGTTGGGGGGTTGGACTGGGCCAAAAGCATCACGGAAAGGGTGGGCTTTGAGGAGGGATTGGAAGGGAGGAAGAGAGGCAGCTTCACACAGCGGTTTTGGGAAGTGCCTCCACGCGTTCACGGCCACTTTCCTGCTTCTGACATCATATCGCTCTTTTTTTTTTTCTTGCACCAATGATCTTGGCAGCCTCAAAGCAGGATAAATCGACACAGAAAATGCAAATGTTAGATGGTTGGTTCCGTTCTCCTAAATAAGCCGGGCCCAAAAGGGCTGGTGACAACCCCCGTGGCCCACCCCCCGTGGCCCACCCCCAGCCTATGTAACCTTGAGGGTCTGAAAGAAGGAACCTTTTGGGGAAAGAAAAACAGGAGCAACTATTTTAGGCAAGCGGAATCCATACATTAGCACTGCACGGGCCTGTCTAAAAGGATGGATTCAGCCCTCTTCCATCCCGCTGCCTTCCGTCAGCTCTCCTCCTCCTCCTCCTTGGTCGTCCGGCGGTCCAAGCACCTCCTGGACCCGTTTTCTGCTTCTGAGGCCACCAGTGTGGCTCCCGGATCTATTTTTATTTTCTGCTTGCCCTCTCATTAGCTTACACAATCCCGTTGCCAGTTTGCGCTCCTTTTTCTTCTCATTTGGCAAGCCTGGCTTTTTATAGCTTTCTTGACTCTGCTCATTAACCGTGCTGGCACCCGCTTGGCCTTGATGCTCAGAGCCCAAATCTCCCCCGCCCCGCCCCTGCACAGTGCTGATGCCAACATTTTAGGACTTGCTGTGCCATTCAGGCACTAATTCCTGCCCATTTGCCGCCCTCCTCATGGTGCTGCCTGATACAGGTTGCTTCTCCGAAGTGGCGTCACAGTGTTGCTGACGGGCCCGTTCCTCGGCCGTGGTTTGCATTCTAGTTGGACTTGTATTATCACGGTTTTAAATAATCACCTAGCATCTTGGAGCACTCACGTCCTACCTTTGGGCTTCCCATTGGAGCAGCTGGTTGGCCACTGTGGGAACAGAATGCTGGACTAGGTTGGCTTTTGGTCTGATTTCATTTCATTTATTACAATAGCCAAAGCTCTGTGGGCAGCTTACAAAGATAAGAACCAGCCTGGCTCTTCTTAAGTGGTTAAAATGAAATCTGACCCTGTTGGACTTTCTTGGCAACCTTCCCCTTATGTAGGTGTTGAATTTGATAGCAGTGTGGTCACTATTCCCAATCAGTTTGGCAGTAATTCAGTCCTGCACCAGGTCCTTGGCACCATTCAGGATTATGTGCTTTTCTACACAAGGCATTTATTTTGCACTCATGATTCCTTACTTGTGGTTGTTTACAGGACCTTTAGACGACGACGTGATCCTCCAATTTTGCGTCTGTTTTTTCAGAGCACTTTCCTGGGTTCTTTTTAGAATGTGGAAAATGGAGTATTCTTTTAGAACAGGGAAAATGGCACTGTTTCTCCTTGTGTATTTGAGCTATTCCACCAAAGCACAGCTCCACCTAGAGGTTATGTAGTGGAAAAGAAGGGCTCTGTGTAGAGCTCAGATCTCAATGCTGCGACAAAATCAGAAGTAGATAGAGCAGTTAAACGCCTCGTGTAGAAATGCGCCTAGTCTGTGGCCACCTCCGCTGCGGTCAGTTCCATGACCCGTTCCAACGCACAGTTTATTGTATCTAGACCAGTGATGGCGAACCTTTTTGAGCCCGAGTGCCCAAACTGCAACACAAAACCAACTTATTTATTTCAAAGTGCCTTAAATTTGGCAGGAAGGAGGAGGGGGCATTAGCTAATCGCGCCCCGCTCTGTCTCAGGGCACGGCTCTTCACTGGGCGCGCAAAGATTTGGGTGCGCACGCGCTGTGCTTCTGAGCTGTCTGTTCCGTTAGAAGGAGGGCTGGGTGCCTGCGCAGTCCACTTCTGGGAGTGGAGATGTTGGAGTGTGCCTGTCTGTGGAGGCCAGCGAGGAATGAGTGGAGAGGAGTTACTATGGAAACCCGATGCTGAATGCAGAAGGGGACCGTCTTTTCGTGATCTGGCGACCAATGGCTCGAGTGCCCACAGAGAGGTCCCTGCGTGCCAGCTGTGGCACGCATGCCCTAGGTTCACCATCACTGATCTAGACATTTTGTCGCAACCTGAGCATGGTATTTACCCAGTTGATGTGAGAGTAGTTAAAGACCAGTCGCTGTTGTGTCACTTTCTCCTTCTACTGCCTCCCCAATTTCTTCCTCCATGCATGTCCTCAGCATTTTGGTTGCGGGACGGGGACTGTATGTCCCCAATACTAATTTACTTTTCAGGCTTGGTTTTACCACTCATGGAAGTTTTGCGGAGGAGGAGTCTGCTTTCTAACTCAAGTTTTCTGGTTTGTGGGATTTGGTGCCCTCTTGGAGATGGAATAGCGACACCACCCCCAGTGCACCCTCCCTCTTCTTCCAGGGATAACCATATCCCAGGGGCCCTCCCCATTCTGCCAGGTTGCCAGCAGGTTTTCTGTCTGTGGTAGAACACCTGCTTTGCATGCAAAAGGCCCCAGGCTCAGTCCTTGACATCTGGCAGGGCTGGCAAAGACTCCGGTCTGGAACCCCCGAGAGCTGCTCCAGTCAAGGTAGGCTAAACTGAGCTAGACCAGGGCTGCAGAACTGGTTTGTGGTGGTGGGCCGTGGGTCGGATGACATCAGTGGCCATGGCCCCGCTTGCTCGCTGACATCGTCACCCCGCCTATTTCGGCCTGATCCAGTGTTATTGGACTGGGCTGTAGCTGCAGTTGCCTGTTGTAAGTTTTATTTTATGCTGGTGTTTGCTGTTTTTCAGAACGTTTGCTGCTTTTATTGTGTTCTTACTGTTTTTAATACTGCATTGGTTTTTATCGTGTGTTTTATTGTTGTACGCTGCCTTGGGAAGGCTCCTGACCCGAAAGGCAGCGAAGAAATATTTAAAAATAAATAAATAAATAAATAAACAAACAAACAACAGTGGTCATTGCTGATGACACAAACATCCAGATAAGCCAATCCACGCATGTAGAGCGATAACAAAAATATCACGGGAGTCCCCCTTCCAACAGGCCTGCCAGGTAAACCCAGGCCCATGTCATTATCGACACATTGCAGGTGAGGAGCTGAGAGATGGGGCATTGCCGAAGCGCCCCCCCCCATCTCATCTCATCTGCTGGGCTTCAGCGCCACCTGCTGCTGGACCCCGCTCATTGCAGCCACGACCCTCGGCCACCGCCAAGAGCCAAGAATCGCTCCTCGGGGGTCCCGGGCCGGGGGGGGGGGCGTTGATGCAGCAGCGGGCACAGTGCCCGAAGCACGGATCTCCCCGCCCAGGGGATGTGGGGAGCGGCTTTTGCAGCCGGACTCTAAACTAGGGCTGTCACCCAGTCACAGGAAATCTCAGTCAATTAGTTGCATGACTCATCGTAAATTCATTGATTAATTAAGTGATTAAATCTGCATATGAGAAAAAATGGTTCCAAAGAGAAAAGCAGGCTTTGTTTAGTTTTAGAACAGCCGTCCCGCAACTTGGCGGCCGCCAGATGTGATGGACTACATCTCTTGGGGGATGCTGGGAGTTGTAGTCCAATGTGTCCGGAGGGCACCTGGTTGAGGAAGGCTGTCTTGGAGGCTTCTTGTTCTTGGCATGTATCGCAGCAGGTGTGCGAGAGAAAGGTGAGGGGGGGGAGGCCTTCCTCTCTCTCTAACACACACACCTGGAAGCCAGGTCGTTGTTTTTTTTAGAAGTACTTGTATGAGCAAATTAAAACAAATTAAAATTATTGTTCCCCTTAATTGGAGGCACCTTTTTAATCAATGAAAATGGTTTTTAATTGATTAATCGAATAAACATTGTGGTCTCCCTACTTTACACAGGATTGTTTACATACAAGAAAGTGCCCTTTATACTTCCAGGTAAGTTTGAATAGTGGTGGGCTGCCAATTGGGCGAGCGCAGCTCACTTTACGACTTTGCATATACAAGTTACAGAGCTGTAGGGAGCTCGCTTCACCCCTCTCTGCCAGAAGGAACACACAGCTCAGTTCCCTGTGGTGGCAGACTGGCCTCATCCATCGGCCAGAAAACCAAGAGCCACTGGGGAGCTGTACCCCCTGCCTCCCAGGATTAACATCATGGCAAGGGGGAGACCAGCCTGGCCCCATCTATCAGCCAAAGAAGGAACAGCTGCAGGGGGCTTGTTTTGCCCTTCCCTGCCAGAAAAAAGAAAAAAATATATAAGAACCTTGTAACTAAGAACTGGTGCCTGAGTTTTGCTTTCTTCCTCCTCCCTCCCCATCCTTTTTCCTTTTGTGTCATGTCTTTTAGATTGTAAACCTGAGGGCAGGGACTGTCTAATTTTAATCTTTGTAAGCCACTCTGGGAGCCTTTTCTGGCTGAAGAGCGGGGTAAAAATGCTGTAAATAAATAAATAAATGATTGACCTATATTTGGGGTGGGTGGAGACATCTTGTGTTTGTACTGTGTGTGTGTGTGTGTGCCATAACTGGAAATGATCTTTGGTTAATAGAAAATTTTCTAAGAATAACCGTGGTTGCTTATAGGCTGTGGAGAAGATTGGAAGTCCATTTTAATTTTGTTTATTGTTTGTTGTATATGTGTCTGTGTTTTTTTTTTAATGATTAAAATTCTTAATTAAAAAAAAAGATAATCCCATCCTTCTTTCTTCTCGGCAGGCTTGAAGCTTGGGCATCATCTCGGATTCCCCCCCCCCTTTCTCCCTCTCTCTGCCCCTGGCATTCATGCTCTGGCTAAGACCTGGCCTTTCTTTATATGAAATAGCTAAAATGTGCCATTTTTATTTATTTATTTATTTTATTTTATTTATTTCATTTATACCCCACCTTTTTTCCTTCAAGAAACTCAAGGCGGCTTACATAATCCTCCTCCTCCTCCTCTCCATTTTATCCTCACAACAACCCTGTGAGGTAGGTTAGGCTGAGAGTCCGTGACTGGCCCAAAGTCACCCAGTGAGTTTCATGGCCGAGCGGGGACTAGAACCCAGATTTCGCCAGTCCCAGCCCGACACTCTCACCGCTGCGCCACGCTGGCTCTCAGTCCTTCTGTGTCCTGCTGCATAATTTCCCCTGCCTCTCTCGATTTCTCTGTGCAGTGGAGTGCCTCCTTCCAGTGTGTATCAACCCCAAGCTCTTGGGCTGAAAATGACCCCGGGGTCGCCTCTCCTCTCCTCTCTCTTCTGAGGCCTCTGTGCGCTCTCCCTTCTCCCCAGACCAGCTCCCTCTGCCCTTGCTCCTTCGTTGCACCCCCATCTCGAACTCTCTGACAGCCTGTCTCCCCTTTCCCCACTTCCATTTTTCACCATTTCTCCATCTTGACCGTGGGTCTTGCTATACTTTTCTTCCTAGTATCTGGTGAGTCTCCCTCCCCTTTCTCAGCCTTGCATGCAGCGCGCTCCCTTTCCCATGCCTTTTAGAATTATGGTGATGACTTCTTAAGACACCTTTCTCAAAAAAAAAAAAAAAAAAGACTCAAGGCAACTTATAAAATTAAAACATACAAACTGCAAAACAGTTAAAGACAATGATCCACTAAAATACAACCACCCATAAAACAACTAAAACTTCAGTGACAACCATAAACAATTCGACTGGTGGATGAAAGAGCTCATCATGCGCCATCAAATGCCTGGAAGTAGAGGAAAGTCTTAACTCGGCACCAAAAAGATGACCATGTTGGAGTCACGTGGGCCTCACTGGTGCGAGCATTCCATGATCGGGGGGGGGGGGGGCACCACTGAAAAGGCTCTCTTCCTTGTTGCTATTCTCCAAACATCCATCAAACATCCATCAGAGCAGTGTTCTCCAACCTTGGGTCCCCAGCAGAGCTGGCTGGGGCATGCTGGGAGTTGTAGGCCAAAAACATCTGGGGACCCAAGGTTGGAGAACACTGCATCAGAGGATCTATCAATATGAAACAGTTATTAGATTTAGCTTCTAGCCAGAGGAGAGAGTGTCCACAACCTGAGAAGGCTTTGTATAGGAGCCCTTGTTTCAATAAAACTCAGGAGGTTTGTTTGTAAAGCAGAGTCTGCTTGAATCTGTGGGGTGCAGTCCACCAACTTGGAAACAGAGGAGGTCTGTGCTGGCTGGGGCATGCTGGGAGTCGTAGGCCAAAAACATCTGGCGACCCAAGGTTGGAGAACACTGATCTAGAGGGCATAATGAAAACCTGGTGGAATGGATAGAACCAGCGGGATACGGTCATCTCTGCATACACACTCCGTAGGAAGGGCAGGACAGAGCAGCCCCACCCAGAGCGAGGGGGGTTGAGTTCGGGTTTCTATGAAGCCAACCAGCGTGGCGTAGTAGCTAGAGTGTTGGACTGGGGACTCGGGAGATCTGGGTTCTAGTCCCTGCTTGGCCATGAGACTCACTGGGTGACTTTGGGCCAGTCCCTGACTCTCAGCCTAGCCTACCTCACAGGGTTGTTGTGAGGATAAAATGGAGAGGAGGAGGAGGATTATGTAAGCCGCCTTGGGTCCCTTGCAGGAAAAAAGGTGGGGTATAAATATAATAAATAAATAAATAAATTCTGCCACAGACTGGCTTTTTTCGAGTCACGCGGATTTGCGGACCATTTTTTCAATTTGGGAGGGCATTTGCGCCAATTTGTAATAAACAAATAAAATAAGATCTTTGCGCTGCTGCTAGGTTTTATGTTGGTTTTTATTTTTATTTTTTATGCTGTACTTTTAAACCTTTACATTGTGTTTTATCTGGTTGTACTTTATAGTTTTAATTGTTGTAAGAGAGCTTCAGCTATTGGGCGGTAGAGAAATGTGATCAATCAATAAAATGGCAGCGTGGTTCACATTAACTATGTAATGCACTTGATCGCAAGCGCACAGCAGCGGTAATGCACAGCCACGTGCAAGTGAGCACAAGTGGGATGAAATTCTGCCCCCCCCCCCGAATTTGGAATGGGAGGTTAAATTTGATGGAATGGGAGGTTAAATTTTTCACTACCCCAAATGCTTGTTCCCTAGAACAGCTGGTCATGGAACCGACCAGAGCGGAGGCAACTCCGGACTTAATCCTAAGTGATGCCACCCAGGACCTAGTATGAAATGTGAGTGCTGAACTAACTGGAAACTAGGACCATCACGCTATCGAATTTAATTTATATTAAAGCGGAAAATTGCCAAGTCACATTTGACTTTGAAAGAGGAAATTTCTCTAAAATGAGGGGATTGGTAAAAAGGAAGTTGAAAGAGAAAGGCAAGAGGTCAAATCTCTCCAGGTTGCTTGGGGTTACTCAAAACCACGATGATAAACCTTCAGCTGGATTGGCTACTACAAGTCAGGAAAGGTACCACCAAGTCCAAGAAGTCAGCAGAATGGTCAATGAGCTGAGTCAAGGAAGCTATTCGAGAGAGAAAAGGCTTTCTTCAGAAAATGGGAGTCTTGCCCAAATGAGGAGAACAAAAAAGAACAGACTTGCACAAAAGAAATACAAGCAGAAAATAAAGGAGGCAAAAATGGATTTTGAGGAGCATGTTGCGAATAGCATTAACACCAACAAGAAAAAAACATTCTTTAAATGCATCAGAATCAGGAAACCAACTAGAGGTAGTTGGCGTGTTGGATGAAATACTAAAGGAGGATAAGGAGGCTGCAGAGAAGCCGGATGAATTATTTTCCTCTGTCTTCACTGCAGAAGATACTGTGCTGTGCCTGAACTGTTGTTTCAGGAAGGGAGCCCGAGGAACTGAAGCAAATAGTGTTGACATGAGATTAAGTTCTTGACCTTACCGACAAACTGAAAACAAACAGATCACCAGGCCCAAATGGCATCCATCTGAGAGTTCTAAAAGAATTAATTCAAATGCAAAGCTGTGTGGTCTTTTAAGTGATGTTGAGAAGACATGACTTTTGCCAAGGACACCCCCCAATGAGTCCATGGCAGGAGGGTGGTCCCACGTGTGTCCCCACACTTCAGTGCAAATCCAGTCGTCAGCCACGGGACCTGTGCTTACTCCTCCTCACGAGCCCCACAATCTGGTTCATCTCCCCATGCATAAACCTCCTTATCTCAGACTGGCACCACTAAGCCTCTCCTTCCACCTACAGCAACCCGCCTCCTCTATTAAATAAAAATGTGCGCACACGACTGGTTTGCCAAGCCCGCCTCCACTCCCCTGGCCATGCTCCAGGTGCAGCTCTGCTAACTTGGCCAGGTGGCGTTTGTTTATAGTGGGGGGCGGGGCGGGGGGGCAGGCAGGCTGGTGCTGAGAAACCTCTGCTAAAATTAGGCGACGCACAGCGAGCAGGTCAGCCAGCAAAGTGCATCTGCTAAAAGCATTTTTGGAAGGCCTCTTGTGGCTGGCGCGAAGCCACCAAAGTGACGGGGTGCTGGGAGGGGAGCCAGATCCCGTTGCCGATGCTTCCGGGCGAAAGGGGCACACCGGGGCTCATGGGGCAGGCCGCTGTGCAGGAAGGAGAGTGCGAGCGCCACGGAGAACAGCTGCCTTCAGAAAACGGTGGGCCTCCCAAAACTCAGAAAAACTGGACCCCGCCTGAGGCTTCTTTGCATCCTGCGACGATCCCCCAAAGCCCAGCGCCAGGTGCCACGCTGCCACTGAGTCACCTTGACACGGAACAGGCACGAGCCATCCCATCTCAAGATGGGTTAACTGCAGCTGGGGCACTCTGGTTGCCTCTAGCCTGCAGAACAGAGAGAGGCTCCGACTGTCCAGCTCCTAAACTCACAGGGCCTTTTTCCTGGTCCCAAACCTCTGAAGTTGGGGAGTGGATAATTATAATTGTAGGCGCAGCGATATCTGCCAGAAATGACCATTTTCCTAGTGGGCGTGGTTTGAAAGAAACATCGCTTGGGGCATTGGAATATGCCACTCTTAAGTGGCCCTGATGGTGGAGGTATACACAGTGATCGAAATAAATTCAGTATAATATTGCTCCAGAGTCGAGACCGGGTTGAAAGAACAGGGTTCACAATCTTTGCACTGGGGAAGGGCTCAGTGGCGGAGGAACGCCTGCTTTGCATGAGGAAGGCACCCTGTTGGATGCCTGGCAGCATCTCCAAGTAGGGCTAGAAAAACTCCTGCCCAAAATGCTAGAGAGGGAGAGCAGTGTTGACAATACTGGTCTAGATGGACCCAGGGACTGACTCAGCACGACTCAGCTGCCTATGTATATTTTAATGTGCATTTCAGCAGTGTGGTGTGGTGCGGTGTGGTTTGGACCAGGACTCGGGAGAGCCAGCTTCTAGTCCCCACTTGGCCATGAAGCTCAGTGGGTAACTCTGGGCCAGTCACTGACTCTCAGCCTAACCTACCTCACAGGGTTGTTGTGAGGATAAAATGGAGAGGAGGACTATATAAGTCGTCTTGGGTTCCTTGCAAGAGGGGGAAAGGCAGATTATAAATGTAACAAACAAACAAACAAATAAATAATATATATACAGCAAATAGGTAAGAGAATAAACCAGTTAAGGCTGCAATCTTAGACACAGGAAAGAACACAGTGGCATTTACTTTAGAGCAAACATGCAGGGATGTTGAAGAGTCCTTGGTCTCGAGTCACGAGTCGAGTCACGAGTCTTTGGACCCGAGTCTCGAGTCCGAGTCCAAGTCCTTGGTCCAAAATGGTGACTCACGAGTCACGAGTCCTGAGTGCCTCCCAAAGCTGACTCCACGAGTCCCTATTAAAATCAATGGGGGTTTTCCCCAACAAAATAAGGCTATTTCAGATGTGTGGCTTAAATAAATTCTAGGCACAAGTGTGCCTTTTTATTTCAAAACTCTGCAACTGATTTTGACAAGAACAGACCAGGCAGACAAACCCAAAATAACCAGGCAGGCAGAGGAGGCAGGGAACCCCAAAGCAGGCAGGCAAAGGCCTTTGTCTTGGACAATTCAAACTGTGGGACTGGTTAAGAAGAGACCAGGCAGGCAGAGGAGGCTGGGAACCCCAAACAGGCAGGCAGAGGCAGCCAAACCCAAAATGTCTGAAAGGTTGCATTTTAGGAAAATGATTTTAAAAAATAAACTTGCTGTACTTCCTAAAAGCTATCCAAGTTGCATTTGAGGAACACGAGTCCTTGGTCTCGAGTCCCGAGTCGAGTCTCGAGTCCCATTAAAAATATTGGGACTCGAGTCAGAGGGGGGACTCAGTCCGACTCACGAGTTGGGTCCTCGAGTCCGAGTCCCCATCCCTGCAAACATGCCTAGGATTGTGCTGTAAAAGAGTCAGAACCAATAATGCATGAAAGCTCCCTTCTTCCAAGTCAAGTCCACCCAGCTCCGCGTGGTCTCCCGGCAGTCTGGCAGCGGCTTCGCGGGGTTTCGGGCAAGAGCCTCTCTTTCCCAGCCCTTCCTGGAGATGCTGCCGGGGTTTGAGCCGGGGCCCTTCTGCCTGCCCAGCGGATGCTCTGCCACTAATGCTAAAGAGCAGGGGAAACAGAGGCAGAGCAAGGCTTTTCCTTATAGATTTAAAAAAATTAAACAGGAAATCTTTAAAAATAAATCAACCAAATATAATGATATGCAGTTATTAAAAAATCTCACCTGTTCACAAATCTCTCAAGATAGCTCACCAGTTAAAAACATTTGTTAATGTTCTGGCTGCAGTGGTGAAGCCTCGGGGTGTCCCTGTTAGGTTTTGCATAGGCAGAACGAGATTACCACCTGACATCAGGATTATCACCTGATATGGAGGTTGTATCTTGAGATGAAGTACACAAGGTCTTCGGTACACCTGACATAGTCTCAAGGTGATATGACTCAGCAGCCTTGGGACAGGTTAGCAGTCAACATGTTGATGAATAGGTTATACAACTGGTGAGTAATATCCTATTTATAGGTACAGGGCCTGGGGTATAAAGACTGACACACTTGTTGACAGCTTCTCTTCTCGACTTGTCTTGACTTCCTGGCTCTCTTTTCTTGTTCTGGACTTCTACTTCATCTCAGCCTTACCACTGGGGTCTTGGATTTGTATCTGCAATCATGTAGTGAGTAAGAGATGCATTGCTTGCCTTAATCCCATGTAATTGGGTCTTACAAATAAACTCTTTAATCTTTATTAACTGCTGTTATCTCCTCCTTCCGTCTGCATGACTGGGACTGAGGGTCACTGGCTAGGTAAGCTATTGAACCCGGGTCAGTCCAGCTCTCACATCGGTTATGGGCCCAGATTACAAGCAGAGATAACCCTGATGGTTATCTCAGATGGGGCAGATAAGCCCAGAGATGCAGGAGAAATTCAGCAGTTATAGAGTTAAAGAGAATGTTTACATTTGTAAGAACGGTTTGTAAACAAACCGGGAAGGCGATGTTGCTAGAGCTGGATGCTGATAACAGCGGCTTGGAATGCAGCACAACTGAAGAATGCAGGACAGAGAGACGAAGGATTTTTCGTTTTGGAAGAAGCTGGAATGTGAGTGCCGGTTCGGGCAGCTACTAGGCTGAAAAGTGAACAACACTGGACACAAGGATTTCGTTTTCCACAGCTTGCTGGAGTGATTGTCAAGGAGCTGTATTGGGCAAGGAAATATCTCCAGGAGGCTCTGTGTCTACTCATTTGAGTCAAGGCTACAGCAGGAGGATCATATTTCTTTTACAGTTTGCTTCTTCGTTCAGCAGCAGATCAGCTATCTTTTGCATTGTATCAACAAGTGGCTTGGATTACAAATAGCGTGGATTACGACTGACGTGGGTAAAGCGTCTGGAGCGTGTGTCGCACTCGCAGCAAAGTCACGTGTGACTGGAACGTATCTTGGGAAACTTGATACTACACGGAAGACTGTATCAAACCAGCGGAGGCGAGGTTTTAAAACAGCAGGAGAAAAACAGTGCGGCAGTTTTGAACAGAGAAAGCTGTGCTTCAAATGGGATGCTGTTCTTCATTTTCTTCATGTGGGATCACAGAAGAAAGGTGCTTGAAATCAGCAGGGGTACTGCTGATGGGAAAAACTTTGTGTTTTAACCCAGGACATAACAAAATGGACATTATTTTGTTGTGAGCAGAAAACAGTGGATTGTTAAAACAAACTTTCTGTGTTGGACATAAATAAGCAGAAAGAGGACTATGCAAATGGTCAGGAGTTTAAAAGTCATGTTTTTTTAACTATATTTCTTGAAAGTTTGATAACTTGGAATCAAGAAACTGTAATATATGCTCTGGAAATGTCAGGAAGTGTACTGAACGTATAAATGAATGATGACTTGAGTATATTGTGGATTTCTCTGTAGCAAAATGTAAACTACTGAATAATTAGGTATGTTTATATGGCAAAGCTAAGAGATGGATTATTTCTTTTATCATACTGTAATGATGTAATAAAGAAATTGAAAGTTGTACTGATGCAACTATAAAAGGTTAAATGCTTATATGTATGACATGTACATGCATGCATATCACATGATGTTTGGTCATTTAGATTCACAGGCCTGTGAAAGAAAATGCAAACTGTGTTGGGGAAAGCATTTGGAAATTGTAATTTTCACATGAAAGGAATTTTGTGCACATATACAAGGGACATATACAGGAAATCTTCAACAGGTAAACTGGAAGGCAAGCTGAAAAACCAGTTCATTTCATTTAATTTGTTCTTGGTGATCTTGTGAGTACTCTGATGGTTTTTAGAGGAGAGGCACGTTATTTCATGATGTCAATTGATCAATACACGAAGTACAGGTTGTGTACATGTTAGATAGCAAACTGGAGTATTGAACAAAGTCAAGGTGTTTTGTGCTTGGGTGAGAAACAAGCATATTACCCATGTTACCTATTTCTTTTGAGATATGGGGGGAAGTTCAATTCAGTGCATACTCTGATGACTTTCTAACAGGATGTGGTATTGAACACATGGATTGTGTGGAAGAGTAAACAAACACTCAGAAGAGGTGATGCTAATTTGGTTAATGAGGTTTGGGTAGAAGCTCTTAAATGTTTTTGATTATGTACGTGATAAGAAGTTTTAGTTCTGTGTGTTGAACTGTACACCTTCTGGAAAGTAGTTAGAAGGAGGAATCTTCTGGAGAAACATTTCAGGATCTCGGATCTGATATGTAGGTACATACACCTCAAGTTAGAAGAAATCTGTAAGGGAAGCTTACGTGAGATTTTTCTAGAAAATGAGGATATTGTGTTTCACATGAATAACACTTGGATAGTGAGATTATCTAGAAGTGTTGAGTATAATGCTGAATGAAAAGGTGAGATTTTTCAAAATTAATTCTGTTAATGCAGGGGATGCATCAAGGTCAGAGTCAGAATAGAAAAGCATTTGCTGAAAAGCAGTCAGGTAAATTTGACAAACTCTGATACACATTTGGTTTAGAGTATGGAGGCTAAACAAATGATTGTTCATCATTGGTGCAAATTTATTGGAACAAGAACCTGATGATAACTGATGAGGTAAGGATCAGGTGAGTCAAACAACCTGTGAGATATCAGGATGAATTTGCAGGAAAAGCCATTTGAAAGCTAAAAATTTCAAAGAGGTGAAAAAATGTCAACAGCCGGGGGCCTTCTGCCTGCCCAGTGGATGCTCTGCCACTAATGCTAAAGAGCAGGGGAAACAGAGGCAGAGCAAGGCTTTTCCTTATAGATTTAAAAAAATTAAACAGGAAATCTTTAAAAATAAATCAACCAAATATAATGATATGCAGTTATTAATGATATGCAGTTATTGCATAGCTTCAGGCTATGCAAGCTGAGTTGAATTCTTTGGATAAAGAACAAAACATGGAAGTTGGTGAAACAAACAGCAGTTCATGGAACTCATTGTTACCAGATAGATTTTTTAAATGAAAACTAACCAGATTGCAAGGTTGTGTATGTCAAAATAGCAGTTATTGATTGCTTATGATTTTGCTAAAGTTAAAAGGAGCAGGATAATCATGAGTGAGTGCAACAACAATTTGCTTTGGAAACAGTTAGACTGATGTTTAAGAATGTGGAGAGATGTATGAATATTTCACAGTTGGAAATATTGGAACATAAGCATTTTAAATGAGAGGAAGTCTTTGGAAAACTGTCTGAGATTTTCTTTAGGAAAAGCTAGAATCAGCTGGAGGCTGGAATTCTGTTTGAACTCAAACATTGCTGAATTGAGATTTGCACAGAGAGGCAGATCAATGTTTGTTTGTTAAACAGGAGGAACAGGGACATAGACTGTATATACTTTGTTAGATGGATGATCTATTGTTTTTTTCTGGACAGATATAAACAATATGATATAATTGATCCAGGGTTTGGAATTTCATTTTGAATTGGAACTGCTTGGTGGTGGATCAACTGTTTATTTGTAAATAGAGGTTGAGGGGGAAAAAACCAAGAGGTCAGTATCTTACTGCAACAAACCACAGAAAATCATGGATGTGACTGAGAATTTGGAGATAGTTAACTCAGTGAGAGAATCTAAATAATTGAGGATTTTCAAGCACATGCTGATGGAGAAGCAGTTTGAATGCTACACAGAAGCATTGGGCTGTTGAGCTTCATTGTACAAGCAACAAGGCCAGATATTGCTGTCAGTGTAATGGGCAGACTGTTAGACCAACAGGACATGCTTGGAGAGCTCTGAAAAAGGAGTTGAGTGTTATCTGGAGGGAACATCATATTTCAGACTACTTTACAAGTCAGAGCACAGGTGGCTTACAGATTCACAGAAATGCCAGTTGTGGTTGTGATAGTAAGAACAACAAGAAACACACCTAAAGTTTGTTATTTTTATAACCATACTTTGTTTGATTGATTTTGTAGAAACAATCATCTAGAAGTTAGAGTTCAACTGAAATTGAACTGAATGCATTGTATTATGTATTGTGCTATTATGCTATTGTAAAGCTTGAATAGTTATTGCATGTGTTTAAATAGTTTAAATTGTTAAAAATGTTTAAATGATGCTGGGATTGATGTGAAAAACCTATTACAGTTTTTTCAGGACACAAAGCCAGGATTGCTATGCTGCAGGCAGATAGCAATACACAACGTTTTGGGTCTGCAAATAAAACTGTGTCATGAGGAGGGATACATCAGAAGTGATTTGATGGTGGTTCAAATTTTCTGGCAGGTAAAGTCATTCCTGCAAAAGTTTTTTTTATCAAAGTCCATAGATGAAAGAACAGCATCAGATGTCAACAAAGCTGTTGCTGTTGTATGAGGTAAATAACCACGTTCTGCGACAAATGCAAAAAGCAGGGGGATGTTAGGTTTTGCATAGGCAGAACGAGATTACCACCTGACATCAGGATTATCACCTGACATGGAGGTTGTATCTTGAGATGAAGTACACAAGGTCTTCAGTCACCTGACATAGTCTCAAGGTGATATGACTCAGCAGCCTTGGGACAGGTTAGCAGTCAACATGTTGATGAATAGGTTATACAACTGGTGAGTAATATCCTATTTATAGGTACAGGGCCTGGGGTATAAAGACTGACACACTTGTTGACAGCTTCTCTTCTCGACTTGTCTTGACTTCCTGGCTCTCTGGTCTTGTTCTGGACTTCTACTTCATCTCAGCCTTACCACTGGGGTCTTGGATTTGTATCTGCAATCATGTAGTGAGTAAGAGATGCATTGCTTGCCTTAATCCCATGTAATTGGGTCTTACAAATAAACTCTTTAATCTTTATTAACTGCTGTTATCTCCTCCTTCCGTCTGCGTGACTGGGACTGAGGGTCACTGGCTAGGTAAGCTATTGAACCCGGGTCAGTCCAGCTCTCACAGTCCCGTCAGTCGGGAGCCAAACAGGGCAGGGCCTCGGGAAGCCACGTGGGGGGGGGGTCCTGAGGGCCTAAAGCAGCCTTCCCCAACCTGGTGCCCTCCAGATGTGTTGGGCTACAACTCCCAGGATTCCTGACCAGTGGCGATGCTGGCTAAAGTTGTTGGGAGTTGAAGCCCAACACAGCTGGAAGGCACCGGAATGGGTCAGGCTGTCCTCACTGAAGTGAAGGTTCCCAGATTCCGTCAGCCAGCCAAAACCCAGTGCAGGGCCATGGCTCGAGGGCAGAGCCCCTGCCTCACGTGCAGAGTGTCCCCGGTTCGATCCCTGGCAGCATCTCATAGAATCATAGAAAAGTAGAGTTGGAAGGGGCCTACAAGGCCATCGAGTGCAACCCCCTGCTCAATGCAGGAATCCAGGTCAAAGCATCCCTGACAGATGTCTGTCCAGCCGCACCTTGAATGCCTCCAGACTGGGAGAGCCCACCACCTCCCTAGGTAGTTGATTCCATTGTCTTATTGGTCTGACAGTCAGGAAATTTTTCCTGATGTTTAGGTGGAATCTAGGTTCCTGTAACTTGAGCCCATTATTCCGTGTCCTGCAAACTGGGATGATCGAGAAGAGATCCTGGCCCTCCTCTGTGTGACATCCCTTCAAATACTGGAAGAGTGCGATCATATCTCCCCTCAGTCTCCTCTTCTGAAGGTTAAACATGCCCAGTTCTTTCAGTCTCTCCTCATAGGGCCTTGTTTCCAGTCCCTTTATCATCCTTGTTGCCCTCCTCTGAACCCTCTCCAGTTTGTCTATGTCCTTCTTAAAGTGAGGTGCCCAGAACTGGACGCAGTACTCAAGATGAGGCCTAACCAGTGCCGAGTAAAGGGGAATTATCACTTCCCCGCGATTTGGAAGCGATTTGGAAGCTATATCTCCCGGTGGGGCCGGAAAAACTCCTGCCTGAAACCCTGGAGAGCCGCGGCTGCCAGTCAAAAGAGTCGGCAACACTGGGCTGGATGGACCGACGGGGGCCTGCGTCAGTATCAGGCGGCTTCCGGTGTCCCTCAGCCTCCCAATAGCCCGGGCTGAGCTGATGGCTCCTATTGGCTGCTGCTCCACAGGATGGGCTGGGGATGGGCCCCGGGGGGGCAGAGGGGGGGGGGCGCCCACCCCGGCAGTGCAGGAACTGCGCAGCAAGGAGACAAGGATGCCATTTGCAGTCAGCCAGTAGAGGGAGCTCGAGGACACCTCCTGAGCCTGAAGAGCCAGGATGGAAGCCTGGCTGTGGCTTTGCCCACCCCCGGGACTCTGGGTTGGTCCCGTCAGACAGCCCCGGATTAACCACTAAGCAATATAAGCACGTCCTCAGGGGGCACCAAGGGAAGGGGGGGCACCACAGAGTACCACACATTTTTGCATTTGCATTTCCCTCTATATAACAGTTTTATTTTTTTTTAAAAAATGCATAAAACAGTGATGAAAATTTGTATTTCTTTCTGTTGCCCTACCTACTATCTTAACGTAGAAGGCTCTGTTACATACATACAGTATGTGCAAAAAATAGAATCAAAGCAATCAGTCAGTATGAGAAAGAAAGACTGCCTTGGATAAAGTGGAAGAAATTCTGGCCATGGATGGAGGAATCTACACCACCAGTTACGTGACAGACTGACGGACACTGAAAGACCTCGACGTAGATTAGGAATGATGTCAATGTATTAGTTTAAGTCAGTGTAGATCTGTAACTGTACTAGTTAGAAAATCCTGAAATTTGGGTGACGAATTTGTAACGCATTTTCGCGGTGGGTTGTAAAGAATATTGTTTTTAGTAGTATGATTTATTTATAATAAAAATCTATTCCTAAAAATCTATTCCTAGTTATAAGTAAGTAATTGGCTTATATCGCTTGCTGCTATTTAGTGTTAAATAAACATAATAAAAAACAGTTTATATTTAATATAGTTGTGTGTTCTGGCGTGTGGGCGTGGCCTTGAAGAAAACTGAGTCCTTAATGTCTTATTTCACCTTCAGCGCTTCTTGAGTCTTAATGTCTTGCCAGCTAAGCAATGGAAGGGCCGAGCGGGCACCGTTATTGGGCTGCACTTGGGAAATCCGCTGGCCTTCATCCGGCCCTGCCGTTAGACAGCAGTGGGGCTGGTTTCGAAAAAAGGCGGGATATAAATATAATAAATAAATAAATGTGTGGCGGCAGCACCTTTTGGAGGGTGGACTCGGGGCCAAGCTGCACATCACATGGGAGGCCCATGCGTGGATCTCCCAGTGTCTTTTATTCTTCCAAAAGCAGCCGCACTGGGCCCCTGATGTGCCCTGGGGCCGAGGCATGGGCAGAGGCACCGGGTCTCCAGTTCAAATTGGGCTCCCCCTCCCTGAGTGGCGTTTAGCCATGGCAAAGCAAACATACCAGCACCGGAAGAGTTTGCCTCTGGCCTTCGGGAACTGGTTGTCCTGCAGCGGAGGGTGCTGAGGGGCCGTGGAGTCCCGTCCCCAGTGAGGAGAACATCGGAAGCTGCTTTCGGCCAAGCCACGCCTTGTTCCGTCTGGATCAGGAGCGTCTGCTGGGGTCCCTGGGAGAAAAGGGCCTTTGCCAGCCCTGCCGAGCAATGGCAGTGGGGCCGCCCCCCCCATGAAGCAGGGCGAGGCACCCGCGTCGGGCGGCAGAGGGGCAGGGGTGGTGACTTGCGCTGGTCCGCCCGGCCCCGCCACTGCTGCCCTGCTCACGAGAGCCCTTCAGCCGCCTCTTCTGGCCACACGGCTCTCCATAGAGCGGACCACCGGTGGCAAAGGGACGGGGGAGCAGCGAGGGAAGGGGCACAATGTGGCGGCCGCAGCGCATGTTCTCTCCCGCCTCTGGCGGCAAGAGATCGGAGCTTGCGTCGGGTCTGAATGCCAGGGAATGAACGCGGAGGCCAGAGGAACCTTCCCCAGGCACAGCAGGCAGGGGCTCTGTTGCTGAACCATGTCCCCCCCTCCTCCGCCCCCCGTTTCATTCCTCTGCTCCTTCCTCTGCCCCTGAGGAGGGGGGGTCCCTGCAGCAGTATGGTGGGCCTCTTTGCAGCACCCCGGCACTCCACGGGCCCCTCCCGAGGCCGGGCACCGGGCTGAAAGGCTCGGCTGCTGGGGGGGCGGCTGGTGAACGGCTTTGCAGGTGGATTAAGCATCTTGCAGTTAATCGAGTCTCAGCGCTCGGCCTGCTTCCTCAGAAGAGGAGATTATTATCCCTCTGTTAATTAATTAATTGGGGTGTTTCCCTTTTTATTTTGTTCGCTGCCTTACCCCAAGCCAGTGTTTCTCAACCTTGGGTCCCCAGATGTTTTTGGCCTACAACTCCCAGCATGCCCCAGCCAGCATAGCTGGCTGGGGCATGCTGGGAGTTGTAGGCCAAAAACATCTGGGGACCCAAGGTTGAGAAACACTGCCCCAAGCAGTCCTCTGACACGGGGGGGGGGGGCTGCTGTGATGCTGCCCGGTGGGCTGGGGGGGGGGCTTCCAGGCTGCTTGGGGAAGAGCGTGTCCTGAGCTGGGTCTTCGTTTGGGATCAGGGCCAAGTGTGGGAGTCAGAACGGCAAGGCTGTGGCCGGGGAAGCAGTGGGGCTCCGAGGGTGGCCCAGTGGGAGGGTGCTTGCGGGATCCCGTGGGCAGTCGGCTGCAGGACCGGTGCAAGGCAGTTTGGTGCCCTAGGCAAGATCAGATATTTAGCGCCCCCCCTTCCCATTTGAGAGCGCTGTATTTTTTTTTTCAAGGCGCTTCTGGCGCCCCCTTTAGCCCTGCGCCCTAGGCGGCTGCCTAGTTGGCCTAATGGTAGCACCGGCCCTGGTCGGCTGGCCACTGTGTGAACAGAATGCTGGCCCAGATGGGCCTTGGCCTGATCCAGCAGAGCCCTCCTGATGTTCTAGCACAGCATTTCCCAGCGGACTGGAGGGCAGGACCAACCCAGCATGCCTCCCGGCAAGGCTCCGTCACTTCTGGGCTCCTCCTGCACTGTGCACATCCAGTATCCTAAGGAAACGTAGCACGAGGGCACCCCCTGGAAAATAGGTGGAGGGAGGAGGCCTGTGGCTAGGCTAAGTCGCTTGTGGCTACTTCACCGGGTAGCTCTGTAGCCCAGGGCAGGATTCCCACCCACCCCACCCCACCCTCTAGTTCTCTGGGGTTGCCCAAAGTAAAAGGTTTGCTGTTGGTAGAGCTCTCCCTGATGAAAGCACAACAAGCGAAGAACCTGGGGTGCTCCTCTAAGACAGTGCTTCTCAATTATTTTCTGTCATGCCCCCCCCTAGGAAGAAGAAAACATTTCGCGCCCCCCGCGCGACTGTAAATAGTATCATTTGTCTATAAAATTGTTATAAGTACACCTCTGCATAACACTGTATCCTTATTAACGTATAAGAGAATAAAAAAAGAAAGAAATGTGGATCAATTTACAACAAAGAATAGCTTTATTAACTGTAGCAGAAAAGATTTAAAGGAGCACAGGATTTAAAGGAACACAATATTAAAAAAACCTTTTAACTGAGGTCAAACGAGCCCCCCTTTAAGGAGCCTCGCGCCCCCCCTGGGGGCCCCGCCCCACTATTTGAGAAGCACTGCTCTAAGACAACGGCTGCATGTGTTATGCCTCCATTTGGGAAGGAGGAGGAGGAAGACACAGGGCAACCGAGCCAGGGTGTGTTTGAGGAGGGGCCAGGCATGTGTCATCCACAGCCTGGCCCAGCTTAAAAGACGGGGCCCCAAACACACTTCAGACGCTGGAAGCAATTGTTGCAATCAGTCGTAGCCAGACGCTCTTGCTGGCTCCCGGACTGAGACTTGTGCACTTTGACTCCAGAACGACCTTGACGACTCTTTGGCCTGCTCCTACACTGGTTTGTGTTTGCTTGATTTTGGAAACATATTGTGGCTTCTAACCTTGGACTGTGATGACGACTACGGCTTATCTCTGGACCGGACTAATTTACGACATCATACATTTAATTAAAAGATGGGATCGTTGCAGGTGTAGAAAGATGTGAAAAACTGTTTTGTTTCCCCACTTTCCTGAGCAGTAGGAAGTCCCAGGGACAGCTTTTTACGGGGGTTACACGGGGTGTTGTAATATCCGTTTAGTTACCAGAATCCAGGTTGCGCAGGCGAGCAGAGGCAAGCACTCAGGCCAAACAGCAACGTTGCTGCTTCGCAGCAATCTGCCCGAGAGCAACTGTTCCACCCAAAGCATCCCCTTCTCAGACTCCTTTTTTTGCCAGTTTTCCCCAACCTGGTATCAAAACTGAATGAGGGACACCCCCCCCCCCATTGGCAACGCTGGTGGGACGAGCCCTTCAGATCAGGGGCGATGCTGGATCAGGCTGGATGGATTGGGGAGCCCCTGAAGCCCGATCTGTCCAGAGGCCTCCCGCTGCCACTTCTCACGATGCGGAATTCACTTTTGGAACTCACTGCCGCAAGATGCGGTAATGACCACTGACGACAGGGGGTTAGACAGATCTGTGGAGGAGGAGGAGGAGGAGGAGGAGGAATTGGGCCCCTCTCACGGCTGCTAGATGCGACCGCTTGAGGCCGCCCGCCCCAGCGTGGTGCCTTCCAGATGTGCTGGACTGCAACGCCCATCATTCCCAGCCAGCAGGGATCTCCTGATGTTCTTACACCCTAGTGTTACCACCACCATTTGGCCGGGGAGGTGAGGGCGTCCGGCCAAGGCATGCCCCATCCGCCAGGGTCCCTCCTCTCCAGAAGTAAGGGCTGATTTAGACCAGGGGAAGAGCATTTGGGGCCTTGCAAATCCAGCTTGTTTTGTTGCAGAGACCGGTGGGCGGGGAGGGGCTGCGCCCTCCCCCCCTTCCCCAGAGTGCTGAATCAGCGGCGGGGGTGGGGGAGCCGCAACGCCCGGGCTTAACTGTGCTTGGCAAAGCTGCCAGGGTGCTGCAGGGGTGGGGTGGGGGGAGGCACTGTCCCTTGCCCTGCAGGCATTCAGATCCACTCGGCGGCCCTGCCTGGAATGTTCTCTGCCAGCCGATGTGTTGGCTCTGCCCCCCGTTTGTTGTTGCTGGCCAGCTGGCGAATGCCTCCCTGCTCCCATGGTGGGACTTCTCCCCCTGAGGCTGCAGCGCCCAGGAGGGGAGCAGGAAAGGATCCCCTGCACATGGAAAGGGACTTTTCGAAAGCCCCCAAACATTCAGATTCTCCAGTGAGGCGACAGGCAGGGATGGCACATGTCTCGGGGGGGGGGGGGCTGCCTGCCTGCAGGATGCTTGGATCGCCCCATGGGGCGTGTTTGTGTCCACCCCACCCCAGGAAAGGGGGGGTCCCACCTCTGCCCCTTCACCTCTGCTTTTCACACCGGATGAGATTTCAGTAGCAATTTGGTGGTCTGTTTTTTGGGCTGCTTCCTCCTCCACCCCCTCCTGCTGTTTCCATTTTGTTTTTAATGATTATGTAGATTCGTGATCTTTTATTATAAACTGCTCTGATAATTTCTTTGGAAAGGTGGTGTGTATGTTGATTGAATAAGGGGAGAACCTGCATTAACACCCCCCCCCCAATCTTTAGTATTTGTGCTCAGAAATACATCACCCCTTTGTGCATTCCCGCCCGCCCAGCCGTGCGGCAGCCTCACTCCATGACTGGTACCCACAGATCTGGGTACCGGAAGTGGGGGATCCAAATTTAGGGATCCTAAACACAGCACAGCCCCTTCCCTGCCCCCTGGTGAATTGTGCTCCCTGCTCAATTCACTGGGAAGGTCTCCTGCACGAGGCCCATTGAAATGAATGCAAACTACCACACTCTTGTTGTGCAATTCCCTCTTGTTTCAGTGGGTCTTGCTCACAAAAACTCCCCTGGGGGGGGGATTGGGTGCTTTCGGTGAGACCTTTCTGTCCCTGCCTTTGAGATGCCGCAGCCCCCCCCCCCAAATCAGCCCCCTCCCTTGCCCGGTGAGAAGGCTGCTTTGGCATCACCCCCCCCCCAAGTCTGAGGTCCAGGGTTCATGCGAGTCCTGTGTGCGCAACCCCCAACTGGCACTGTGCCTCTGTGCACTAGTTGCTGGGGAACATGGGCAGGAGGGTGCTGTTGTTGCACTCACGTCCTGCTGGTGGGCTTCCGCGTTGGGGCCGCTGCGCTGTGCGAGCAGAGTGCTGGACTGGCTGGACCCGGGGTCTGATCCAGCCTCATCATCAGGTCTCATCCGGATGTTCTTAAGTGGCCACACCCAAACCGATCAGAGCGGAGCTACAAGATGGTCAGAGAAATGGTTCCATGTGCCCAGATTTATTTTATTTATTTCAAAAAACTATATACTGCTTTTATTCAAAAACAAGGACCTAAAGCACTTTAGAAAAATGAAATCATGAGAAAACCCACTGAAACCAATAACTCAAACAATGCATTGTGCCCACAAAGATGCCCAGAGTCACACGACCCAACTGCCCGGGGATCGAATGGGGAGACGCGTGTCGCGGCCGGCACCGCAGCAGAAGGGAGGCTGGGCTGGGCGGCTCCCTGGCTAGCTGGGGACCGACCCGAATGGTGCTCCCGGCGGGGCCCAGAAGGCCGAGGCGCCCTGAGGAAGGCGCTGGCTGCGGGCGCTGAAGTGGCAGGACGGAGCCTCTCCACCAAGGGGCCTTTCTTGGCTTGGGGCGGGCGAGGCGGGGGCCCTTGCTCCAGGAGGCGCCCTGCCCCGCTGCATGGTCCTGGCCCCCCGCTGCCCAGAAGTCCTGCCTCGCCATCCCTCCGGCGACCTGGCGGGCTCGCCGCCGCAGCATCCTTCTTCTTCTCGCGTACGGGGGCTGCAACAAAGGCGGGACTACATCCCCCGGCATGCTTTGCGAGCGGTGGGTGGGCGGCCGGCCGGGAGGGGCTGCTGGCCGTTCCCAGCCTGGCCGCGGGCAGAGCCCCGGGGACGAGAGGGAGCCGCTCCCCGCCCCTGCCGCCGCCGCGTCCTGCTTTCCGTCCCGTGCCATGCCGGGCGCTGGGCAGCCCCCTCCCACCGGATCCAGAGCGGCGCCCCCCGGCGCTCCCGCCCCGCCCCTGCCGCTTCCTCCCTCGTTCTCGCGCAGCCACGGAGGGCGGCGGCGGCGGCGGAGGCGGAGGCGGCAGGCGCTGCCGCGGAGCTGCAATGAATGAGCATCCCGCGCAGGGACGCCCGCGCCTCTCGCTCGCCCGGAGTTGCTGCTGCTGCTGCTGACGGGGCCGCTCGGACGAGCCGGGCATTAGACGGCGGAGCGGGAGGCAGCGGCGCCCGTCGCGAGGGAAACCCCCCCCCCTCCGCCGCCCGGTCCTCGCGTGCCCCCCCCCCCCGCCCGGCAGGATGCGCCAGGGGCGGCGGTCTGCGGTCCAGGGCCGGGCTGCGCGAGTGGATCGCGCCTAAGCGCGCCCCTTGTGCGAAGGCAAGGCGCCCGTGAGCGCGACGCGCAACCTGCCGGCGCCGCCCCGGGAGGAGACGCGCTCATGCCCAGCAGACTCACCTCCGCGGATCCCTGACGGCCGAAGGGCGAGCGGAGCCGGGCCCGAGCAGCAGCGAGCTCGCGATGGCGAACAGGCCCAAGAGCAGCGAGGCGCTCAAGGTGGTGGTCCGCTGCCGGCCGATGCACAGGAAGGAGGACGCGGCCGGCTACGAGCGGATCCTGGACATGGACGTGAAGCTGGGCCAGGTGGCGATCCGGAACCCCAAGGCCTCGCCGGGGGAGCTGGCCAAAACGTTCACCTTCGACGCCGTTTACGATGCCAGCTCCAAGCAGGCGGACCTCTACGACGAGACGGTCCGCCCCCTGATCGATTCGGTCCTGCAGGGGTTCAACGGGACCATCTTTGCCTACGGCCAGACCGGCACCGGGAAGACGTACACTATGCAAGGGGTATGGGCCGACCCCGAGAAGAGAGGCGTCATCCCCCTCTCCTTCGAGCACATTTTCACTCACATCTCTCGCTCCCAGAACCAGCAGTATTTGGTCCGGGCCTCCTACCTGGAGATCTACCAAGAGGAGATCCGGGATCTCCTGGCAAAAGACCAGAGTAAGAAGATGGAGCTGAAAGAGAACCCGGAAACGGGTGTTTACATCAAGGACCTCTCGTCCTTTGTGACAAAAAATGTCAAAGAAATCGAGCACGTCATGAACTTGGGGAACCAGACGCGCTCGGTGGGCAGCACCAACATGAACGAGAGCAGCTCCCGCTCCCACGCCATCTTCGTCATCACGGTGGAGTGCAGCGAGACCGGCCCGGACGGGGAGGACCACATCCGCGTTGGGAAGCTCAGCCTGGTGGACCTGGCTGGCAGCGAGCGCCAGAGCAAGATGGGGGCCCAGGGGGAGCGGCCGAAGGAGGCCTCCAAGATCAACCTCTCCCTCTCCGCCCTGGGCAACGTCATCTCGGCCCTGGTGGATGGCAAGAGCACCCACATCCCCTACCGGGACTCCAAGCTGACCCGCCTCCTGCAGGACTCCCTCGGGGGCAACGCCAAGACCATCATGGTAGCCACGCTGGGCCCGGCCTCCCACAGCTACGACGAGAGCCTGTCCACCCTCCGGTTCGCCAACCGGGCCAAGAACATCAAGAACAAGCCCAGGGTCAACGAGGACCCCAAAGATGCGCTGCTCCGGGAGTTCCAGGAGGAGATCACCCGCCTGAAGGCCCAGCTGGAGAAGCGGGGGATGCTAAACAGGAAGCGTCGGAGGAACAGCCGGAGGAAGAAGGCCACGGAGGGAGGGGGAGGGACCCCCGAGGCCGAGGAGGCCGAGGACCGTGAGGACGGCGGGCTGGAGAAGAACATGGAGAACTACTTGAAGGAGCAGAAGGAGCGGCTGGAGGAGGAGAAAGCGGCCATCCAGGATGACCACAGCCTGGTGAGCGAGGAGAAGCAGCGGCTGCTGGCGGAGAAGGAGAAGATGATCGAGGAGCTGAGGAAGGAGCAGGAGGCCACGGAGCTCCTGGCCACCAAGTACAAGGTGAGCCTCTTTCCCATGGCCAGTTCTGGGGTGCGCTTCATGTGCGCGCCACTTGGCAGTCCCCTTTCCTGTGCATCCCGACAACAACCCTGAGAGGTAGGGCATTCTGTTCCCTGGCTCCCCAAACGCCACACACCCCACACTCAAGATCAACAAGCTTCCGCCTGCCCGCCCCCCCCCACCCCTCCCTTTCATCGTAGGGGCAAATAGTGGCTGATGCTCAGGAGGAGGAGGGATCCTGTCTCTTGCGGGGACGGGGGACCGAGGCTCATAAAGCTGCGTCGGCTGGGCCACGTTGGATCTTGTGGCCATAGGGGGCTTGCGCTGACCACGGGGGCTTGTGCTGGGCCTCCAGCCGAGGTTTCTGCCCTGTCTTATGTCGGATTCCTTTGCATGGGCTGTCAGTCAGGCGCCATTCCATCTGGCCAGCCAAGCCCAGGAGGGGGTCTTTGGTGTTCAGCGCTGGCGGTTGGGCCCGTCACACAACAAAGCAGCAGCAGCAGCGGAAAAAAATGCCATCTCCATCCATCCATCCTGTGGAGGTGACCTCCTCAATACGCATTGGCCAGCAGAGCCGGGAGGCTGGCCAATCGGATCCTGCCGTTCCGATGGGCTTTCCTTTTGTCTCTGCAAGTGGGTGTTGACAAGAGGGGCTGCCTCCCTCTCCCTCTCCCCCCCCCCCCCCCCCCGGCCACACTGCCTGCAGCATCTTGGGGGCTTTTCAGGTCCGTCTGTCCCCCTGCAGCTTTGGCCACCTTCTATCCGCCCCCCTGGGCCCAGAGGGCGGGGGCAGCTGTCAAGGCCCATCGACTGGATCCCCTTTCTCTGAGTCTCGGTTCCTGCTCTGTGGGCAAAGGCTGGGTGGGCCCCGGGTGGCCTCCCGGGGTGAGTGGGGCGTGCAGCACAGTCGACCCCCATCCGGAGGGCCGGGGCGTGGCTCGGGGCTCAGCGCACGAGAGCCTCCCAGTTTCCACCCGAGATGTGGCCTCTCCAAGAACGGGGCTGCCGTCTGCCAGGATCCAGGAGGCAGAGCACACATGGCACATTCACATGGGGGGGGGCTCCATGTGGTTCCCCCCCCCCCCGGTAGCACCAATCCAAGGTCACAGTAGGGCTCAGGAGAGAGCTCAGGAGTTCTGCCCCCCAACCCTTCCATCACAAACACACACGCTCGGCATAGATCAAAGCCTAATTTGAGAGCGTGTGAGATCATAATAAAGAGGACAGTGTCTCTGAGCACACTCATGAGTGCTTTCCCCTCATCTCTGTGTAATCCCGGGTGGGAGAATGGTGGAGGCTGTGACTTTGAGCCGGCCTAAGCCGTGGCGCCTCTCCTTCGAGGAAGCAGGCGCTGCACAGGATTCTTGAGCCCATCCCAGGAGCCCCCGGAGGTTTTCTGAGAGCCCAGGCGGTCGTGGCGGCCTCCGGCGGCCTGGGGCCCCCTCCTCGGATCTCCCTGCGCAGCCGCCCGGGTGCCCTGCCCTCCTGGGGCTTGTCCAGGCACTCCGGGGCTTCCGTTCAGCTCCACAACCCCCTTTCGGCGCCAGAAAGCATATTCCCGGGCTGGAGCTTATAAGGGAATCACATTCGACGGCCCTGCGCAAAAATGCCGGGTCCTCCTTCCCAAGGAACTGCAGCCGGACTCTGCAGAGCGACAACTTCTTCGTGTGGCCGGGGACCCTGAGAGGCTGGCTCTGTGAAGGTTGGCGGGGGGGGGCGGCTCCTGGCCTCACTCCAGACCTCCATGTGTGCGTAGGCAGAGAGAGGCGGCAGTGGCAGCAGACCCGCATTCAGCCCACCCAGTTTCTGGCGGCGCAAAGAGGACTGGCTGGCTGGCTGGTGGGAGGCCCCTGGGATGCCGCAGCTCCTGCTCGAGGAATCCTGCTCTGGGACCGACCAGCGGTGTTGGGGCAGGGCGGGGTGGTGGTGGTGGTGGTGGGGACAGAGTTCTGGACGGAGGGGGCTCCCCCTTGCCTGGAAACCCTTCCCTACATCTCTCTGGCTAGAGAGCAGCACTCCGCACGTGCCTAGAGGCACCCTTTTCTAGGCTCTCACATCACAGGTCCCTCAGGGGCTTGGCGCTGAAAGCGCGCTCCTGGGATCCTTGGTTCCCTGGGGTGCCCATTCTCTCTATCCCAGAGAGCTGGGGCGAGAGGGGGGGGGGCGCCGTGCACATGCGTAGAGAGGCACCCTCTCGCTTGCTACTACGGGTGACGTTCCAGGGATGTTCCCCGGCCCGGAGAATGCCTGGCCAGCCCCACGGGCGTCCTGCCCCAAGGAGGCACTCTCAGGTGGGGGGGGGGTCCTCACGGCCTCGAGAGGGCGGCTGACCTTTTGCTGTCGTGGAAGGAAGGAGAGGCACCGAGCAGAGCGGGGGCAGCCACAGGGCATGAATGGGCCCCTCTGTCCGGCACGGGCGCCCTCGCTGTGAGCAAGCACAATGCCGTTAGCGGCGCGCCTCCGAGCCCACGCGGCCCTGGGCCGGCAGCAGCGGCGCTCGGGAATAAAGGGGGCCCTTGTGTTCTGCAGAGGGGCAGCTTCACAAAGAGAGGGGCGGCAGGCAGGCAGGCAGGCAGGCAGGGCACACAGGGAGTCCCCCGTCCCCCCCCCCCGCCACGCATGAGCGGCAGGTTTGCCTTCTCCAAAAATCCAGCCTGATGGAAGTTTCAGAGGAACAGGGCCCCAGCGCCAAAGGACCAGCCAGGCCAGGAGCCCTGGCAAGGATGTGGCCCTGTGCCAGCACGTGGGCCGGGCCGGCTCCCTTTCCCCGCTCACCACCTCCATCTCTCTCCGCTTGCTTGCGTGTTGCCCCACCGTGGCACAAAGGAAGCCACGACCCCGGGAACTGCCTGTCCCTTCCGCTCTTGGAGGCAGCAGCATAACTAGGCTCCTCTTGGCTATAGCAAGCAGGAGAACAGGAGCTGCGGGTGCTGCTGGTGCTGGTGCTGGCAACCCTTCCTTTGCATCCCCCCCCCCCCAGGCACAACGCAGCTCTCTAAAGTGACAGCCCCCCCCCCCCAATCTGGCAAGGGGCGTCTTGCTAGTAACACGTACCAGGTGCATTGCAAATGGGTTGCCGGACCATGACCCAGAAATCTGTCCGAAGCCTTTAAAAGACTTCTCATCCACCGGCTGTAGCAAACGGGACCCCAGGTTTACTCCGGGCAAGCCGAGGAGGAGGGTAGGCCAAGGGGCCCTTGGAGGGCTGCTCCCCACCTGCCTTGGAGCTCTTAAAGGCCTGGCCCGGATCCCCCAGGTTGATCTGGCAGCCCTGCAAGGATGCACGGGGCTCAAAAGTTGAGCAACAAAGGAAGCCGGGGGGGGGGGGGGAAGCTGCTACAGTTTGTGCAAATCTTCAGTTTCCAAGTGGGCAAAAGGAGTGTAATGGCCCTGATCCAGCAAGGGGGGTCTGTGCATAAAGGAGGCTGGCCTGGGAGGGGGTCGGGGTTGGGGTGGCAGTTGGGGTGGCAGTTGGGGTGGCAGTTGGGGGCCGCATGGAGCCACTGCAGTCTGATGGCGGACCTCGGGTGGCCTTTGGCAAGCTGCGTGCACGCCCACTTGCCCAGCCCAGTGTGCTCCGGGGGCCTTGAAGCTCGGCTCCCACGAGCCCCAGCCAGCACGGCCAAGTCAGAAGGAATGCTGGGAGTTGTAGTTGTCCCAAACTTCTGGGGGGACACCGGGTTGGCAAGGCTGCGCCGGGGCCTAGGAGGGGCAATGGCACCGGAAGACCAGCGGGACTGAGAGCTGAGCGTTGGGCAATGGCTGCAGATCTGAATGGCTTTTTTTAAAAAGCCCAAAGCGGGGGACAATGTCTGATATCGGCCGTCAAGCACACACACACGGGGCATTTCAAGTGCAGGTCCCCCCCACCCCCACCCCCACTAAACCAACCCAGAAAGCCCAGTTCCCTGCTCCTCTAGCCCCCTTCCGCCAAGCCAGGAAGTGAGTTGGGCCTCTCTCCTCTGGCCAGTGACGTTTCCTCATTTCACTGCTATTGTGCTTCACCAATTTTCCTGGGGAAATTTCCCCTCCCATTCTCTGTCCCTGAGTTTGAGCCGTTCCTCACCACGCTTCCCCTTCCCTGTCCCCCTTCCAGTTTTGAGCTGAGGTCTCCTTAGTGCCCTTCTTCTCTGCATGCTGGAGCCAAATGCTCCGACATGCTCCACATTAGAGGGAAAGAGAGAGCTCGCCCCTCCCCCCCATCTGCCACTCAGAGCAGGCAATTCTGGGTGAGATGGAGCCATGCTTGGACTTGGGATAAGCCGGCTTCCCAGGTCCAGAGCTGCTGCTGCCGCCGCCGCCGCCGCCATGGGTGAGAAAGGCAAAAAGCAGCACCCGTGGGCCCAGAGCCTGCCTGCCTGCCTGCGGGCCAGGAAGCTCCATGAGGCTCCTTGGCAGGCAGGATGTGAATGGCAGGAGAAGTGGACGGTCCCGTGCCTTGACATCCGGCTAGTTACCTGGGGGCACGTGCCGCTCACCGCAGGTGAGCAGCAGCAAGTCACACAGCTATGTCGTTGGGCAAATTGGTCTCCAAAACATTTTGTGTTCCACAGAAATTATTTATTTTATTATTTATTTATTTATTTATTATTAATATTTATTTATCGCCCATCTGGCCGGCAACCGGCCACCCTGGGCGATGTACACAGAATAAAATGCATAAATGCAATAAAATACATTTAAACAATATAAAAATTTTAAAATCTTAACCCACCCCATATTCCCGCCTGAACAACCAGGTTTTTAATGAGCGACGGAAGCTCATCAGAGAGGGGGCATGGCGGAGGTCACTCGGGAGAGAGTTCCACAGTACCGGGGCCGCCACAGAAAAGGCCCTCTTCCTCGTCCCCACCAGTCTAGCTGCTCTGGCTGAAGGGACAAGGAGAAGGCCATCCGTGGCAGATCTTGTTGAGCGGCCCACTTGGTGTTGCTGGAGACGCTCCTTGAGATAATGGTCCAGAGTGCTCAGAGCCAAAATAAAACGAGAGCCGTTCTAGCCCTCCAGCCGCTGCCGTACCCTGCCACAGGGCAAGGCATCTGGAGGCGGCCTGTCGGATTGTGCAGTGCGGCTGCCTTGGGCATTGCAAGGTCTGCGCATGGCGCCTCCCGGAAGGCCGTAATGCGCCACCTTGTGCCAAGTCAGGCCAAGAGCCCAATTGCCACCGGGAGCCGTTCCCCAGTCTAACTCCGCCTCCGCCTCCCCCAATCTGGCACCCTTCAGGCGCCCCAGGCTACAGCTCGCATCATCCTTAGCCAGCATGGGCTGGGGTTGATGGGAGGGGTAGTCCAGCACATCTGGAGAGCCCCAGGTGGGAGAAGACTGGTCTGACACAAGCAGAATTAGCACAGAAGTGACGTGAAAGGCCCTCTCTCCAGGGCATGCACCGCGGGCGCTCTGCTGCGTACTAGGAACGTGTAAGGAAAGCACGAACGCAAGAGCGCGGGGAATACACGGATTCTTACTCCTTTTTCATCTGTGGCTCATGCGTCTGAGCGCCGCTGTGCTTGGCTTTTCGTTTGCAGGAATTTAGCACCGGTGTCTTCAAGCTGGAAACACAAAAAGGGGTGTGGGGGAGGGGCGGCAGCGCAGCGTTGCTTTCTTACTCCCCGTGCAGGAAGGGAGCATTTCTGAGCAGCAGTCTCCAGAAACAGAATTGCGGGGTCGGGGGGGGGGGAGGGGAGGCTGACCTCATTTTGACAGCGACTGAATTGTGGGTCGCTCACTCCTCGCGCGCCAGACTGGGCTTCCTCTGGGAATGTGCATGCGCGCACGCGCAGTGCAGCTCCGGAGATGTGATTCTCGCTGGCAGAACAGTCTGGTGGGGAAGGTGGCAGCGCTGGGAGGCAGCCGGGGCTGGGGAGGGGGGGTGGGGCTGGGCGGCGAGACCCACCTCCCTCCATTGCGGCGCTGAGCAGGAGGCTGCTGCGGTTCTGTAGGAGCATAAACAAGTCCAGGTTGCTGTGCAGGGTACAGAATCGCCCCACTTTCATTCTGAGCGCGTTTCTAGCCCTCAGGGTGCAAAGATGGGCTTGAAAGTGGAAGTGCCGAAGTCTGGTGAAATCTCGGAAGCCAGAGCGGGAGGGGCGGTCCAGAACGGCAAGGGGTCAAGGGCACTGCCTGGCTGCATTTATTTATTTATTTTTATTTATTTATTACATTTCTATACCGCCTTTCTGCTAAGGCACCCAAAGCGGTTTACAATGTTTAAATACACAAACAAACATTACCCCCCCCAAACCAAACATGCTTCTCCCCGAGATTAGCAACACTAGAATGATACAAAATAGTGAACATTAGTAAACACTGCAGAATAAACCGTGCAAAATATGAGGGATGACACAGGCTTGATCCGATACTGATCTTGCCAAGCGTCGCCAGGGAATTCTCTTCTCATGGCAGTTGAGCGAAGATCCGGAAGCCACCCTTTGGGGGCCTTAAACAGGTGCCGTTACTGCAGCACGCTGGACTCCAAGCGGATTTGCCTCACCAAGCAGGGCTCTTGCTTGGCATTTCAGATCTCTCAACTTGGTGAGAGATTTGCACCTCTCAAATTCAAGCCCTGGACCAGCAGAGGAAGGCAGCCCGGGAGGACATCCTGCGGAGGCAAGTGGGCCAGCCCAGCACCTTACTGGCCCTGCCCAGGACTGCGTTCAGCGGCCTGAGAGGAGTTCCCTCCTGGCTGGAGCTGAGGAGGGGACGGACACTCTCCCCGGCGGATCTCTGCAGATCGGGGCCAGCTCTTGCAGGTTGCTTGGGGAGCCCTGTTCCCTCCCCAGCCGTAGTGTGGGGCGGCAGCAACACCAAAGGCGGGGCCACCCCTTTTATTTATTTATTTATTTATTTATTATATTTATCAATCGCCCATCTGGCCGGTCACCCAGCCACCCTGGGCGATGTACAATTAAAATACAATAAAACACAATAAAATATAATAATTAAAACAATATAAAAAATTCTCATTAAAAACCTAACCCACCCCATATTCCCGCCTGAACAGCCATGTTTTTAATGCACGGCGGAAGCTCATCACGGAGGGGGCATGGCAAAGGTCACTAGGGAGGGAGTTCCATAATGTGGGGGCCGCCACAGAGAAGGCCCTCTTCCTAGTCCCCACCAGCCTGGCTGCTCTGGCTGATGGGATAAGGAGAAGGCCGTCCGTGGCAGACCTTGTTGCGTCCCCCCTTTGGGGGGACGCAAGGGCAAGGGCCCCTCCCCAACATCGGGTTGATTGGCCTTTGCGGTTCCGGTGCGGGTGTCGGTTTCTCCTCTTAAAATCTGGTCATGTGCCTGGGAGAGAAGATTTGGGGCCACGTGGGGGGAGCTGACGGGGGGGGCTCCCGTTACTGTTGTGGTTACAGGCCGAGGGAGATACGGCGTTGGGAGGAGGGCTAGCCAGGTGAGAGGAACACGGCCCAGGCAGGCAATGCCGACCCTCCCCGCACCCGCAGGTTTGGTGGTTGCCCCGTCAGCCTGCCCTCGGGTCTCCGGATGCGGCTTCTAAATGCCAGATCGGTTCAAAATGAGACCTCCCTCACCCACGGTGTCACAGTGGACGAGGCAGCTGATCCGGCATGCGTAACCGAGGCCTGGGCGGGTGAGCGGGGAGGAGTGAGTCCTCCCCAGCTCTGCCCAGCGGGGCACCTGGTTCAGCACCAGGGTGGACGTGGGGGCCGGGGAGGGGGCCTTGCTGTGATCTGTGGGAATTCCACCTCCCTCTGCAGGCTCCCTGTCCGTCCGTCTGACTGCCGGTCTGGAGTGTTTGCACCTTGTGTTGGGCCAGCGGGACAGATTGGGGCTTCTGCTGGTGTACCGCCCGCCCCGCTGCTCAACAGACTCCCTATCCGAGCTGACAGAGGTGGTCTCAGGTGTGCTGCTGGGGTCCCCCCAGAGTGTTGGTTCTGGGGGATGTCGACATTCATGCTGAGGGCACCTCATCTGGGGCGGCTCAGGACTTCACGGTCTCCGTGATAACCATGGGGTTGTCCCAGCATGTCATCGGCCCGACACATGTAGTGGGGCACACTCTAGCCTCGGTTTCCCCAAATGGACATGGAGATGGTGGTCTGCAGGTGGGGGACTTTGAATCAGTCCCTTTGTCGCGGTCACAGATCACTGCCTGCTGAGGTTTAGGCTTACGGCAGCTTTTCCCCTCTGCAAGGGTGGGGGACCTATTAAGATGGTCCGCCCTGAGCGGGTGATGGATCCAGATGGTTTCCAGAGGGCTCTGGGGATGTTGCCAGCTGATATGGCGGGCACTCCTGTCGAAGCCCTGGTCAGTCTGTGCTCTGTGGAATGCAGAAAGGCCCCGGGTGGTTGGCATGATTGCTCCTGAGCACCCTCCTCAGAGTAGAGCTCCTACTGCTCCGTGGTATACCCCAGAGCGGAGAACGATGAAGCAAAATAGGAGTCGGCTTGAGTGCAGATGGAGAAAACCTCCTAGGGGATGCAGTCGAACACTGGTGTG
Source organism: Shinisaurus crocodilurus (assembly GCA_021292165.1). Taxonomy (NCBI): domain Eukaryota; kingdom Metazoa; phylum Chordata; class Lepidosauria; order Squamata; family Shinisauridae; genus Shinisaurus; species Shinisaurus crocodilurus. The sequence continues at coordinate 103,337 of JAHFWL010000301.1, forward strand.
TGCCTATGGCTGTGTATATTCAGGGGCAAGTGAAGGAGGCAAAGAAACAACATCTTGCTGCCTCCACTGAATCCTCCTTGTGCCGCCCACTGGAGCTTTTCAGGGTCGTCCTGGGGCCTATTACATGCTGGCCCCGAGGACACTGTTGATCTGTCTGCGGCCCGCAGAAATACATTTGCCAGGCACTTCCAGGACAAAATCTCTTGCATCTGCTGGGACTTAGACTCCAGTGTTATAGCAGGTGAATTGGTCAGTTTTCTTGGATGAGTCTCAGTTGGTACAGCTCGCGGACCCTGACAAGGTGCTTGGACAGGTTCATGCAACCATTTCCATACTGGATCCTTGCCCCTCTTGGCTTATAAAAACTAGCAGGGAAGAAGGTGACCAACACCTCCTTGTGAGAGCGGGTGGTCCCGGGCCACCTGAAAGCTGCGGTGGTGAGACCACTCCTGAAGAAACCCTCCCTGGACCCAGAAAATCTTAATAATTTCAGGCCAGTGGCAAATGTTCCTTTCCTGGGCAAGGTCCTTGAGCGGGTGGTGGCCAACCAGCACCAGGCGCTCTTGGATGAGACTGATTATCTGGATCCATTTCAGTTGAGGTTCAGGCCGGGTTTTGGCCTGGAAACAGCCTTGATCGCCCTGTGTTATGACCTATGTCGGGAGAGAGACAGGGGGAGTGTGACCTTGTTGATTCTACTTGATCTCTCAGTGGCTTTTGATACCGTCGACCATGGTATACTTCTGGAGTGATAGTCTGAGGTGGGAATGGCGGGGGCACTGCATTGCACTGTTTTTGCACCTATGTGGATGGTCGGCTCCAGAAAGTGGTGCTTGGGGAATGTTGCTCGGCCGCGTGGATTCTCCAGTATGATGTTCTGCAGGGGTTGGTTTTGTCCCCCATGCTATTTAACATCTACATGAAACGGTTGTGTGGGGTCATCTGGAGTTTTGGAGTGCGCTGTCATCGGTATGCTGATAACACACGACTCTATTTCTCCTTTTCATCCTCATCAGGTGAGACTGTGGATGTGCTAGATCAGTGCTAGCTACGACAATGGACTGGATGAGGGCTAAAAAAAATGAAGCTCAATCCAGAGACGAACAAGATGCTATTAGTGGGTGGTTCTTCTGACCAGATGGAAGGTGCTCAACCTGCTCTGGATGGGGTTACACTCCCCCTGAAGGAGCAGGTTCATAGCTTGGGGGTCCTCCTGGAGCCATCTCTGTCACCTGAGACTCAGGTGGCCTCAGTGGCATGGAGTGCCTTCTACCAGCTTCGGTTGGTGGCCCAGCTACGCCCCCATCTGGACAGGGCTAACCTGGCTTCAGTTGTCTATGCTAGATTACTGCAATGTGCTCTATGTGGGGCTGTCTTTGAAGATGGTTTAGAAGCTGCAGCTTGTACAAAATGTGGCGGCCAGATGGATAACGGACCAAAAGGTCTGAACATGTAACACCAATTCTGGCCCGCTTGCACTGGGTGCCTGTATGTTTCTGAGCCCCAATTCAAGGTGCTGGTTTTGACCTATAAAGCCTTACATAGCTCGGGACCACAATGCCTTCTGGAGGGCCTTTCACGGCATGAACCTGCCCATACACTATGTTCATCATCTAAGGCCCTCTTCCAGGTGCCTCCTCCGAAGGAGAGGGCCTTCTCAGTGGTGGCCTGCCAATTGTGGAGGAATGATCTCCACAACGAGGCCCGCCTGGCACCAACATTGTTACCTTTTCGGCTCCAGGTTAAGACCTTCTTCTCTCAGGCATCTGGCAGCACATGATGAGGTTTTAATCAGGTCTTAAATTTTTCATATTGTTTAAAATTGTTTTAGGTAAATGTTGTTTCTCTCTGTGTCATATGTTGATATGTTTGTATGTATGTGGTTTTTGGAATGTATTTTTAAGGTTTTAATCTTTCTAAACTGCCCAGAGAGCTTCGGCTATTAGGTGGTATAGAAACGTAATAAATGAAATGGTGTTCATCTGTGCTCAGCCCTCCACCCACCGGGATCATGTCCATACTGGAGGCGGGTTGGGAAGAGATGGGACCCCCAGGGTGGGAACTTGCACCCTTCAAATCTCCCTCCCTTTTGCTCCCTCCTCACCCCTTTAAAAAGATGCCTGATGTCTTTTCCATTCTTCAGGTGGCCCTTAGAGCACAAGTGTCAAACCTCTTTCAGCCGGAGGGCGGGGCTCTATTTTGGAGAAGCTGTGGGGGGGGGGCGAAGGCAAAAGGGGGAGGGCCAAAATACTAGCACACATGCACACGCATACACAGACAGACAGACAGACAGACACAGGCACGCGCACGGCCTTTGCAATACAAAAGCCTTCCTTATGCGCACACCCCCTCCTCATCATAATGACAGGCATTTGGATAGTGTAAAGTCAAACTGCTGGTGTTATTTGTTTCCATGCTGGTAAGTGGTAAGGGAACCATGGAGAGCGGCCGATCTCTTCGACCGTGTATTTCTATGGAAAAACAAGTGCATGAGAATCGTGGAGCTGGGCGTGTGGCACTGAAGGCCCCAACGCGGGCCTTTTTTTTAAAGGATCTTCTCTTTTCATTTCATGTGTCTTTCTGCATCCTACTTTTCCTAACGTTCTTTCCATTCTCACAGATTTCCCCCTCCCAAAACGGCAGCTGTAGTTGCTGGTGGTTGTTTTTTAAGGTGTTACGGCCCGAAGGTGGCTAGTTGAAAAATTCTATATATTTACACAATTGCAGCTAGTTGCAAAGGTGAACACAGAGAGAGAGAGAGAGAGAGAGCCCTTGACTGCAAAAGAGCATTTTCCCCAGCTCTGCTTTCCAAGTGGCATGGTCTGCACATGCGCTGGGACATGACGCGCTCCTGTACGCTCACTTTGGCCCGCCTTCACTATTACCCCTCCTATGGGCACCATTTTATCAGTATGTGCCAATTATTTAGTTTGTACAAAATCCTTTTGTCTATTTTTTTTTTTTTTTTAAAGACTGAAATATTTGCACAACAGAATTGAACTGAAATAAACATTTCCATGCAAGATTTTAGAATGATTTAAGAAAGGCCTTTTCCAGTCTTTCTGGTTGCCACTATTTTAGCGCCGTGTTGTCCCCTCACCCCCACCCAATATCTTCTCATTTCCCTAGAACACTTTGCAATGGTGTTTTTTTTTTTTTTTAAGATATTGATGTAATTGTACAATAGCACTTCATGAAAAAAGCACTTCCATGCAAATTTTCAAAGCTGATTTAAAAATGGTGCACTCCAGTGAATTATCGTCTTCCCACCCACATCCATGTCCACTCAAACCTATCTATTTTCATGTATTAAATGCATCTGTACTGATTCATATATTAAAACCCCTAAGCGGTTCACACTGTGGGATGGAAGCCCCTCGTCTGCTAGGAGCCCCTCGTCTGGAGGCTTCATTTTGCGCTGGTGTTGGCTGCCCCTCCACCACGAATCTGGGGGAGATTATGTCAGTGAAATGAGGTATCCAGCCACCTCAGCCGCAAGGAAATGTCACAAGCTTTTGATTTTCTTGTCAGAGGAGCAGAGCTGATGATTAGTTTAAACCTGGGGTCGTTTACGGCTGAAAGCAGGCAGTGCCCTTTTAAAGGCTGGGAGTAATTTTCCATAATGTTATCGGCGTGATATGTGGAAAGGCTGGCATAAGAGACATGGCAAGCGGAGAGTTCTTGGTGCGTGACACGCACAGAGCAACCCAAGGGTCTGTAATATCTGGAAAATTAATTCCACAGTCTCAGTTATGGGCTGCGTAGTTTCAAGAGATGCTGGTTTAGGTGTGTGTGTGTGTGTGTGTGTGTGTGCGTGCATGCCTCTCTTTTTCTGTTTTACCCACATGCACATATACTAACTCTTGCCCAAACTATATGACAAGTTCATCAGTGTAATAAGTTGCCTAAGAATGTTGTGGAATCTCGAGAAAGGGTTGGCTGGGGCGGTGCTGGTGGGAGTGCTTGAAAGAATCACCCGCTTCAGGGCAGGGGGTAGAATGGCTCATTGCCTCCCTTGCAATGCGAGGATTCAGCAGGAGCATGCGCACATGCGCCCCTCGCGTGCACACAAGGTCAGTGGATGGCACAAGCCCTACAAGCATTTCTGTGGAGCAGCAACCTTTTTGGGACACTGCAGAAGCCGCCAGGTGCAAACCCAAAAGGTTTTCCCCAGGATCCCTTGCGCTTTGAGGGTCGTGCCCCAGCAACCTCTGTGCTGTTGCAAGAGATCCTGGATCGACCCCTCAGGTCGTGCGAGGCAGCAGCTTGAGTGGGTTAAACATCTTGAGCTGGTCCTGAATAGATGTAGGAGCAGATGGTGTAAGGCAGTTTGACATTGCCCCCGGAATTGCCCTTAAGGGGGTGGCGCTTTTGCACCTGAGCCAGCCTGGTAGCTGGGCCCTTGGATCTTCCAGCAAAGTCCAAGTCTCCAGACCTTCTGCTGAAATTGCCCTGGCAGGCAGATGGCTGAAGAAAAACAAACCCTAACCCTCTTCCCACAACCGATAGAATTCATTGCTATGAAGTGTCGTGAAGGCCACTGGCCTAAATCATGTTGAATCTGAGTTGGATTCATGTACAGAGAGGAATGGGTGTCTTGTCAGTGCCTACCACCAGCCATGAAAGGCATGCTGGGAGTTGTAGGCCAAAAACATCTGGGGACCCAAGGTTGGAGAACACTGAGCTAGATGGACTGGCGGAGAAGGCTTCTTGTACAGATGCTTCAGCATATTCCAGGGAGAGAAGTGGGAGTGGAAAGAAGACAGCAGGAGATCATGGAAAAAGGGAAAAGATCACAGTTTATTGGTGGCTGTTTGGTGGGCAAAGAGCTTTCTTGTGTAATGAAACACCAAGACGCATTTCCCCAAGGCAGTGTTTCTCAACCTTGGGTCCCCAGATGTTTTTGGCCTACAACTCCCAGCATGCCCCAGCCAGCTACGCTGGCTGGGGCATGCTGGGAGTTGTAGGCCAAAAACATCTGGGGACCCAAGGTTGAGAAACACTGCCCCAAGGGAACCCTGCAGCATCCCAATGGGTGATCCCCAGACGGGCAACCACACTGTGCTAAGCCTTGCACATCCAAAACAGGTACAGAAGGATGTCTCCCGTGTGTCTCTCAAGCTCTGAAAGAAACACAAGGAGGTGGGAAACGGTCTGCTCGCGCTAGCTGAACTGAGAAATGCGTCTCAAGAACCTCCAAGGCACTTGGCTGATACATATGCAGGTTGTTGGAGGACAATGGCACAACTGCCCTGGCTGCGTGAGCCACGCTGCTTCTAGGGGTGCTCCGTGTGGGGTCTCGGAGGAACAGCACAGGATCCCTTGCAGCACCCCCTTTGCAGAGGATGCTGGGACACCGCTCAGGAGCTGCTCACAGCCACCGGTCAGACCGGGGGCGGCAGGGAAGGACCGTCGCGCCATGGCAGAGTTCTTGTTGCATTTATCTCCTGCCTTATTCCACCCTTTTAATACATGCTCGTGAAGCTGATGCATAAATCAGAACTGTGTGTGTGTGTTAGTTCGTGTGGATGAATTTGTACAGACCAAGATATTAAGGGTGCAATCCTATGCAAGTTTAGACAGAAGAAAGGCTTACAGCATAGCTGGCTGGGGCATGCTGGGAGCTGTAGGCCTTTCTTCTGTCTAAACTTGCATATTTATTTATTTATTTATTTATTATTAATATTTATTTATCGCCCATCTGGCCGGCAACCGGCCACCCTGGGCGATGTACACACAATAAAATACATAAATACAATAAAATACATTAAAACAATATAAAAATTTTAAAATCTTAACCCACCCCATATTCCCCATAGGACCCCATAGGATCGCACCTTAAGTTTCTCGTACTAAGACGGTGTCTATGCAGGGTTGTGTGCTCTGTGTGTTTGTGTTGCACAGGGAGGACACTGTGTCTAAAGGTGGTGTGTGTGTAAGTGTCGATGTGTACTTGATGGAGGAGCATCTACGGTGGGGCGTGTGTGTCAAGTTTCCAATTAAATGCCTTAATCCATTTCAGGGGCCGCCCCAGGGACATAGTAGGTAGCAAAATCCGAGCGCAGCCGCCTATGAAAACACGGACGGGAAGCCTTTCGAGCATTCCCCGCCTCACAGCATCCCCCGAGAAAACCTGGAGCTGGCGAGGGAGAAACGGCGACAATGCACAGATAGCCTCCTGTGAGGCTTTAGCGAAGCACTTCGCAGAAAATCGATCGGATTAGGAGTGGGATATCATGCGTCGTGGACACAGGAAGTGAGTGGGAGGAGGCCAATGGCAGACCGGTTTTGTGGGATCGGTTCTGGTTTCTTCCTTCTGAGGAAGTGGACAAGGTGCTTTCATCTGTGAGGCCGACCACCTGCTTGCTTGATCCTTGCCCGTCCTGGCTCATCATGAGCTGTAGGGAGAGACTGGGTGAGGGGATCAAGGCGGTGGTGAATGCCTCCCTCGAGGAGGGAGTGATGCCATCAGCCCTCAAGGAGGCAGTAATAAGACCGCTTCTAAAGAAGCCCTCCTTGGATCCCCAGGATCTGAACAACTTTCGCCCAGTCTCCAATTTACCATTTCTGGGCAAGGTGATCGAGCGGGTGGTGGGGGCTCAGTTGAGGGCACATTTGGATGAAGCCGATGATTTAGATCCGTGCCAGTCGGGCTTCAGGCCTGGACATGGGACGGAGACGGCCTTGGTCGCCTTGGTGGATGATATGAGGACGAGGGCCTTGGATAGGGGCGAATGCTCCGTTCTAGTCCTCCTCGATCTCTCAGCGGCTTTTGATACCGTTGACCATGGTATCCTCCTGGACCGCCTGGAGGGGTTGGACATGGGAGGCACTGTATTGCAGTGGTTCCGGTCCTTCCTCTCTGGAAGGTACCAGAGGGTAGTTCTTGGGGAGGAGGCTTCGGACCCTCAGCTGCTCACTTGTGGGGTGCCGCAGGCTTCCATCCCCTCCCCAATGTTATTCAACATCTACCTAAAGCCGCTGGGAGCTATCATCAGGAGGTTTGGGGTGCGCTGTCATCAATATGCGGATGACACACAGCTTTACCTCTCCTTCAAGTCCTCACCAAGGTTGGCTGTTGAAACCCTGTCCAAGTGCCTGGAGGCAGTGGGTGGCTGGATGGGAGGGAACATGCTGAGGCTGAACCCCGACAAGACCGAGGTACTTCTGGTGGGGGACAAGGGGAGGTTAGGGGATGTTGACCTGGTGCTGAATGGGGTACATCTACCCCTGAAGGACCAGGTCCGCAGCTTGGGGGTCATTTTAGACTCCCAGCTGTCCATGGAGGCTCAGGTGTCAGCTGTGAGCCGGGCAGCGCTGTATCAACTCCATCTGATACAGCAGCTGCGCCCCTACCTTCCTAATCATCTGCTCCCATCAGTAGTTCATGCCTTGGTCTCCTCTCGCCTAGACTACTGTAATGCGCTCTATGTGGGGTTACCCTGGAAGATGGTTCGGAAGCTACAGCTGGTACAGAACGCAGCGGCTCGCCTGATTAAGGGCAGCCGCCGGCAAGACCACATCACACCAGTGCTGAAGGAGTTGCACTGGCTACCAGTTGCTTGCCGGGCCGAATTCAAGGTGTTGGTTTTGACCTTTAAAACTCTATATGGCTCCAGTCCAGCTTATCTCAAGGAGTGCCTCCAGCAACACCAAGTAGGCCGCTCAACAAGGTCTGCCACAGACGGCCTTCTCCTTATCCCATCAGCCAGAGCAGCCAGGCTGGTGGAGACTAGGAAGAGGGCCTTCTCTGTGGCAGCCCCCAAGTTATGGAACTCCCTCCCCAGTGACCTTCTTCATGCCCCCTCCTTGATGAACTTCTGCTGGGCTTTAAAAACATGGCTTTTCAGGTGGGAATATGGGGTGGGTTAGGTTGTGTGTGTGTTTTTTTTTTTAAAAAAACCCCTTATATTTTTAATTGTGTTTTAATTATGTTTTAATGTAGTTTTAATTATGTTTTATTGTATTTTATTGTATTTTAATGATTGTACATCGCCTAGGGTGGCCGGGTGACCGGCCAGATGGGCGATAAAAAAAATATAATAAATAAATAAATAAATAAATAAGATAGGACATTGTGTGCCTGAGAGAGAGAGCACAAGAGAGAGCGAGAGAGCATAGTTCTAGCCATGCCAACTGAAGCCCACCAGCTGCTAGTGGTGACCTATATACTGTAACATATGCAGGGTATGTGGAGCAGCGGCCCCTCCTGTTCTGGAGCCAGCAGGCCGGGAAAGAGGGACAGAAGATCTCCATGGGAGTGGGAGCTAGCTCTCAGTGCCTGCCCCCGCCCCCATCACTGGGGGCCTGTGGCTCACGCTGGCTCAGCTTGTCTGAGCGTGGAAAGCTAAGCACGGTCATGCCTGGTTATTACTTGGACGGGAGACCCCTCCTCTAGTTTCCTGCCTTGAGCAAGGGGTTGGACTCGATGGCCTTGTAGGCCCCTTCCAACTCTTATGATCTATGAAATGAGCCGCTGCTCACTTTCAGAAGCTGAACCCTGAGCGAGCGAACCCTCGTGTCTCCCTTTCCTTTGCCCTCCTGTCCTGTGCAAGTGGGTGTCGGGGCTCACAAGTGCCTCCCAGCCACGCCCTCTCGTGTGGCAGCCCTGCAGCCCCCTGCCCGCCCACCCCCCCCCCATCATGGTAGCACTAGGCTTCACTGCTCGGTCAGGGGCTGTAGGTGACTGCCTTCCCGCGTGGTTACAGGTGCCACCAGGTAAGCCGTTAAAGTGGATCCTTTGCAGGTATTGATCGACCACCCTGGGCTGCTTCTGCAGCTTCCTGGATGGACTGAAGCACACCGGTGTTTCTTGATAAGTGGAGAATCCCAGGTGTCCTCCAGTGGTCTGTTTATCTGAATAGTTACAAATGCCTCTTTTCACATGATAATCCAGAGGTTGCCGATGATGATGATGATGATGATGATGATGATGATGATGATGATGAGTCCTAATTTGCTGCTGAACCCTGAAAGGTAGCTCTGTGCTGCACCTCCTGGGGAAGCATGAGGCTGCCTGGCTTTCCGAGGAACTGGATTTTTGCACCTTGAGCATCATGTGCTCGGTTCTGAAACGAATCAATGAATAGTAGAGTTGGATGGGGCCTATAAGGCCATCAAGTCCACCCCCCTGCTCAATGCAGGAATCCAAGTCAAAGCATCCCTGACAGATGGCTGTCCAGCTGCACCTTGAGTGCCTCCAGAGTGGCATTAGTAATGCATTTCGGCAGGGAGATGTTGCACTGACATTCAAAATGCACTCACTGGTGGTACCTAACAGTGAACATATGCTTTCCAGGTTGCGTAGAAATGTAATATCGCGTTCCAATCGCGTCTTGGTGTTCCAATAATCCTTTGGCAGGGCCCACCCCAAGACCCTGTGGAGTGGATGTCCTTATCTGGCAGGCTCTTTTCCTCGCACTGAATCCCTTGTTCCCTTAACATTAATTAATTAATTACATTTCTGTGCCACCCAAAGGCCGAAGCTCTCTGGCGCTTCACAACAATAAAAACCATAAAATACAACATTTATTTATTTATTTATTTATTTTATGTATTATATTTATACCCCGCCTTTTTTCCTGCAAGGAACCCAAGGCGGCTTACATTATCCTCCTCCTCTTCTCCATTTTATCCTCACAACAACCCTGTGAGGTAGGTTAGGCTGAGAGTCAGTGACTGGCCCAAAGTCACCCAGTGAGTTTCATGGCCAAGCGGGGACTAGAACCCGGAACTCCCGAGTCCCAGTCCAACACTCTCGCCACTACGCCACACTGGCGTAGTGGTACAATATAAAAGTTTAAAACTACAGTATAAAATGGAAAGTAAAAATAAACTGAAATAAAACCTCGCAGCAATGCAAAGATTTAAACTGCAGTAACAGATTTAAACCAACAGAAACTGAATGACTAAAATGCCTGGGAAAAGAAGAAGGTCCTCTCCTGAGTCCTGGCGCTGGGGAGAGTGCAACGAAGGCGCCAGGAGAGCCTCTCCGGGGAGCGCCTTCCAGAAGCAACGCGATTGGACACGTGCACTTAATTTCTCCGGCGTGGCGCTGGGAAGCGTGGGCTCACCAGGCTGGAAGGCACTGCTGGCCTTAAACACGTCCATGCCAACGCGAAGGGCACACTCGACATGACGGACACGCGGCACCGAGCGCCCCCGTTGCTGCATCCGCCCACTTTAGCCGCTCTCCGAGGCCCTGCTCTGGGTTCCCACACCAGCTGGAATTTGGCAGCTGCGTACCAGAGGCGGCGGCACTAGGGACTGTTCGGCCGTGGCACGGACACAATCCTCCCGGCCCTTCTCTGTATTCTTTTAGACACCCCGTGAAACACGGCCATTCAGGAACAGCTTTGGAGGAGGCTGATCGTCTCGTTGGCTTCTGTTCTGTTCTGCGTTACTTTATTTATTCATTATTATATTTATATCTCACCTTTTTTCCTCTTGCAAAGAATCCAAGGCGGCATACGTGGTCTTCTTCCTCTCCATTTTATCCCCACAACAACCCTGTGAGGTAGGTTAGGCTGAGAGTCAGGGAGTGGCCCAAAGTCACCCAGAGTGAGCTTCATGGCCAAGTGGGGACTAGAACCCGGGTCTCCTGAGATCCCACTCCAGCACTCTCACCACTGCGCCATGCTGCGTTTCTGCCACACCGGCATTATCTCTTTCTTTCTTTCTTTCTTTCTTTGTCTGCTGATTGCAATATTGTTGCAGCCGGACACGCTATGTTGGCCTTTTTGTCTGCCTTCTCATAGTGATGTTCTTTGTTCCGTAAAGCTTGTTCCGGAAAGCTTTTTAATCTCAGCAGGCTGAAAGCAAAAAGTAAGGTAATTACAACCTCCGTTGTGGAACTTCAGTATGCTGATGATAATGTGGTCTCCGCACATTCAGAGGATGATCTCCAAACTATCCTAAATGCTTTTGCAGAAGCATACGAAAAACTTGGTCTCTCACTTAACATCAAAAAGACCAAAGTGCTTCATCAGCAAGTGCAAGCTAACCCTTTGGTGATGCCATCTATCCAGCTTGGTGGGACAATACTGGAAAATGTCGATCATTTTCTCTATCTTGGCAGCTATCTTTCTGTTACAGCTAACATCGACAGTGAAATCCAGCATCGTTTGAGCTCCGCAAGTGCTGCATTTTCTCGAATGAAACATAGAGTGTTCGAGGATCGGGATATTTGTAAGAAGACCAAAACACTGGTTTATGAAGCCATTGTATTACCAACTTTATTGTATGCCTGCGAAACATGGACTATCTATAAACGTCACTTCCACCTCCTTGAAAGGTTTCATCAACGTTGCCTCCGGAAAATCCTGCGAATTACTTGGGAAGATAGACGAACAAATGTCAGTGTACTGGAAGAAGCAAAGACGACTAGCATTGAAAAAATGATCCTTCAACGCCAACTTCAGTGGACCGGTCATGTTGTTCGAATGCCTGACTGCCGTCTCCCAAAGCAGTTACTTTACTCCCAACTCAAGAATGGAAAGCGGAATATCGGTGGTCAATATAAGAGGTTTAAAGATGTTCATAAGGCTAATCTAAAAAAATGCAATATAAACATCGAAAACTGGGAAGCTCTGGCCCATGAACGATCTAAATGGAGGTTGGCCTTTCACAAAGGTTCCATGGACTTTGAAGAAGCCCGAGTGCAAGGTGAAAGGGAGAAACGTGCTAAGCGAAAAGCACGTCAAATGAATCCTTTACAGGACCATCTCCTATCTGGTAACCTGTGTCCTCACTGTGGGAAGCTGTGTGGATCTAGAATTGGCCTCCACAGTCACTTACGGACCCATCGCTAGAGTCTACACAATCTTCTTTAGAATTTCCTCCTTTTATCCCGGAAGACAATCTTACTCGGTCACGAGTGATCGCCTGATGATGATGATTATCTGTTTCGATTTCACAGATCTTATTGCAAGCCGCTTTTCAGTGTTTATTTTAAGTGAAATAATTTCCAAATGGAGGAGTGGTGCCCCCCTCCCGCCGGGGTTGCCACCGGGCCAGGCTGCCCGGCCACGTGGAGGTAGGCAGGGCGCCCTGGGCCTTCTAGCCCGCCCCGTGCCTCGGGCCTCACTCGGCACGCAGAGGCTTCGCCACTCCTCCTCGCAGGGCCGCCTGACCAGCGTTTCATCCCAGGTAGGCAGTTTTGAAAAAAAGCTCATTTCCTTGCTGAGCTGGCTTGGATTTCAGCAGATAGAATCCCCTAGATTACAACAGACCCAAATGGGTCTACCTCCAGGTACTTGGTTTAACTGGATTGTGCATCTGGTGGACGGGAAGTTTGTCCTAATGGATAACCTAAATCTATCTCCTTGTAATTTAAACTCAGCGATGCCTGTCTTTTTGTCACGGCAGTGCAGGAGCAGTGATTGCCCCCCCCCACGCCCCCCACCCAGCACCTCTTTTTCCCATCATCCTTTTATTTGAAAATTGTGAGCATCTCTCCCCCTCCCCTTTCTTTTCCCGGCTGGGAAAGCCCGCGTGTGGTGAAGCCGGGTCCCTGGCTGAAGCACCGGATGGAGGAGGTCGGTCACCCCTTTGGGCAGAGACCGGATGGCGTCAGGGGGCGTGGCCCCGCCCCCCATGTCCTCTGCCACGTGGAGGGCTTGATGGCGGTCTCATCTGGGCCCCACCCAGATGACACCGCCATTTGAAGGGATGTCACACAGAGGAGGGCAAAGATCTCTTCTCGTTCATCCCAGTTTGCAGGACACGGAATAATGGGCTCAAGTTACAGGAACCCAGATTCCACCTAAACATCAGGAAAAATTTCCTGACTGTCAGAGCAATAAGACAATGGAATCAACTACCTAGGGAGGTGGTGGGCTCTCCCACTCTGGAGGCATTCAAGGTGCGGCTGGACAGACATCTGTCAGAGATGCTTTGACCTGGATTCCTGCATTGAGCAGGGGGTTGGACTCGATGGCCTTGTAGGCCCCTTCCAACTCTACTTTTCTATGATTCTATGACACCCCTGTGGGGGGGTCATCCATTTCCTCCCCACCGCCACCACCCCGTTCCATGCAGGAATTCCTTGGAGCTGGAGAAGTGAGGTCAGAGAGCAGCGGTATAATGAGCGGCGGCGGTGGCGGCGGCGGGGGGGGCTAGCTTTAAAATCCAGGGCAGGGAGCTCATGCTGGATATGGAAGGAGACGGGAAGCCCGTGAGGGTCTGACAAGGGGCATCGCGTGGCCAGAGCAACAGGAGAGAGGAATCGTTTTTGCAGTGGCGCTCTGGAGACAGGCAGTCGTCCCACATTTGGGTCTGTGCCGAAGAAGGATTTCCAGGTGAGAGGGCATGTCACATGTGCTCCTGGCAGGCACAAGCCCCGGCAATTCTTCGACGTTGCCCCACGCCTGCCCCCGCCCCCAGATCTTCCGCTCAGGCAAGGCTTTCCCCGGGGCCAAGAAGACCCTCTGCCTGCCCACCAGCTTGCGACTTGACCTCTCTCCTTGGAAAGACTCTCATCCTTGCCTTCCCCGGCCCTCAGGCAGTCAACGGATGCCATGGGTAACTGTCCAGCTGGTTGCTGCCACCTTCGGAAGATTATGGTGGTGGCACCTCCCAGCGCCCTGGTCTGGCTCTCTCTGGGCTCGGCGTTCACAGTCCAGCCCAGTTTTCTGGCGAGTGGTCACTTAGGGTCACAACAACCTCCCCCCCCCCCCGTTGCCTCTCTGTGGTCTTTTATGTCCAAGCACTTGTTCTTAGATGGCGGGGGAAGGTCAAGCCCCAGCTAATAGCATTAAGGGCTTTGCCAGCAGGAGGCGTGAGCCGGAGCTGGAGGGTGGCCCTCTGCTGATCTGCCTGCCGGACGAGGAGAAGGAGGCCTTTCCCAGTCCCTTTGCAATGGGGAAGGGGGGCGGGGGGTGGGCATAAGGAGCCACAGCCGTTGGCTAGAGGAGGAGGCCCAGTGTCACACAACCCACTAGACATGGATGGCATCCTGGCGTGGCCGTGGCCTTTACAGATGGCATCGGGCAAGTTCTCTCTCTGCCTCAGTCCTCCCATCCACAAAACGGATGTTTGTAATGACTAAGGATGAGAGAGACAATGACTTTAGAGCACTCTTAACGCTAAAAGACCACTTTGATCTTCAGGGGAGGCCTCGCCGTCCCTGCTGCATCCCCTCTGGCAGCAACGGGCCTTCTCTGTGGTGGCGCCATCCCTCTGGAAAGGCCTCCCTCCCTTCTGCGATACGTCAGGCGCTGACTATCATGTGCTTTGGATGATGAAAAATGTAGTTATTTTCCCCAACCATTAACGTGTCTCATTGCTGTTGTGCTTTTAATGATGTATCTTTTTGCCACCCGCATCGAGCATCTCGAACAGCAGTGGCGGTGGCCGGGCTCATTTTCTGCAAGGGCGCACCCTCGTTGCTGCGCATGGGAGAGCGCACGTTTGCTGTCCGAGGCTCATGAGACGTTATGAGAGCTGACAAGTGCCTCCTGTGAGAGAGGAAGGCGGGAGGAGGATGTTTAGAGAGAGAGAGCTGGGAGGCACGGTCCCCTGGGAACACGGCGGACCCTGACAGGGAGTGCTGTCCCGCCACATCAGCAGCCGCACGGATGGAGGCGTCTTTCTTGCTCCAATTCCCCCATTCGAGGGAAACCTCTGCGTGGAATGCAGCTGTCCAGCGTCCGGCAGCAGCTGTGGATGTTCACAGGGACCCACTAGGTGTCTCCAGTTCTGGGTTTTCAGAATGCCAACATATTTTGGATAATCAAGATATTTTGGCACCTGAAGCAGAATATGCAGCTAGCGGCTCCTCACAGACAACGCTAATTAACACGGGAGCACAGAAGTTCTCCTGTGCAAGCCTGACCGAAGCGGGTGGAAGTTCTCACAGAAAAGGCAGGCATGGAGAAGAGAACCTGAAAATATGCACGTCCCGGTGCTTTCGTAGCTCCAGCCAGACCCCCGCCCCCCTCCACGTTCATTTCATCTGCCCCAATCCCAGATGACGACTTGCAACATTTCCAGAATTCTGCAGGCCACCCTTACCCCAGTCATGTTCAGCATACAATCCAGTGTTTTTTTTTAATAATAATAAAAAAAAAAATAGAGTGCCTTGCATGAGCGTTCTATGGCTTGCACTTTTAAAACAACAACAACAACAACGTGAGCTTAACAGCCCCAGTAACTGTTGTGCAACCCCCCCTAGCTGCAAAGTAGGGCCCCCCTTGGGGATAGAAGGGTCGGGGCCGCCCTCGAGGGCCGGCTGCTCCCTGGGTGCAACACCGCGAGTCCTCGCCCAAGCGCCAGCTTGGCTTTGAGCAGCCCGCCCCCCCTTCCAGGGTTTGTGTGGGGCGAAGGGGCTGCTCTGTGCGAGGCACACCGGAAGGAGGGCCTGCAACTGGCCGGCAGTGCAGCTGTCCAGCATCCGGCAGCAGCTGTGGAACCCAGCAACTGTGCGGAAGGAAGTGGTCCTGGCCGTGGGCCAGCACAGTCTGGGATGTGTCGACACCACGGCCTGGGAACAGGCATGGCGGGTTATGTTGCTCACAGCACCCTCCGCTGCAGAGGACTGCGGCCTGGCTAGGCGTTCCCAGCGTGCCGCGGGGTGGGTGGGTGGGTGGGTGTTTCTCCGACTTGGTCGGCTCTTTCTCACAGCACTGCAACTAGGTGGGCAGAACAGCATTCATAGAACTAAGATGTGGAAGGCACACCAGGGGATCTTCTCATCGTCCGTCCCCCCCTTCGCTTGTAGACAGGAAATCCTAGTAGTGCTGGCAGATGTTGGATGATGGTCCCCTCAGAACCTCCCACAAACTTCCCCAGGTAGCTTGCGTTGTTGCTAACCCCACTTATTTATGCGCAGTATAACCAAAGTCGGCCTGGTTTTAGCTGTTCCTTTGGTTCATAGATTTCATAGATCATAGAGTTGGAAGGAGCCTACAAGGCCATCGAGTCCAACCCCCTGCTCAATGCAGGAAACTAGAGGAGGGGTCTCCCATCCAAGTAATAACCAGGCTTGACCCTGCTTAGCTTTCCACGCTCAGACAAGCTGAGCCAGCGTAAGCCACAGGCCTGCATGTGCCTCCTCGTGAGGGGTCGCTGCGCATGCGCTTGAAAGGGTGCTGCTGTGATGCTCTTATCGCTGTTTCTCCTTCGTAGCACAGTCCTTGTGTCTCGGGATCAGTTTCACATCCTTCTTCGCTTTGCCATCCCGACAGCCTCACAAGGCTGGTCGCATTGGTTCTTCTCCTTTTTGCAGAGTGGGGCACTTGGGCAGAAAGCAGGCCTGCGGCTTAATTGGGATTTGGACCAGCCCTCATCTCGTTTCCAGGTCCAGCAGCTGCACTACGCTGGTCCATGTTAGGCATTGTGCAAATATTCCAGGTTAATTTATCCAACATCAAAACTTTCAAAACCCCCCAGAAAATGCACGATTGTATTCCCATCTTTAATTAATTAATTTTAAAACAACAGCAGGATCAGGACCGGGACTGTGGCCCAGGGACTCAATCCTTCCCTGCGCGCCATTTTCCTGAGTAAAATCCCCGCCCTCAGAGCCTCTATTTGTTTGGAGAGGAAAAACACAAAGCATCAGAAATGTTCACATGAACGAGAGGCCCTGCGGAGGCTCGTGGGAAAAGCACCTTCTCTCTTGAACTCCTTCTTCGGTGTGGCTCCGGATGAGCAGATCTCGCCAGGTGTGCTTTTGCAGTCACCGTGTGCTGGGAACCGAGGGAGGCCTCTGCTCTCCTAGCCCTCTTTGGCCTGGCTGCTTCTGCATGCACCAACCTCAGTTGCCCCACGCGTGAGGCTCATTTTGGAGCACCAGCTCCTTGCAGGCTGCTGCTGCTGCTGCTGCTGCAGGGGGCAGAAGGTGCGCCTTTTAGGAGCTGCTCTGCACCAAATTCTGCACATGGCATCAGTCGTTAGTTGACCACGTCAGGATGTGGCCGGGAGGGTGGGAGTGCAGCTGCTGCTGTGCTGGAGGGTGGGCCCTGGTTCATCTGAAGGACTCCGAGGCCCACAGAACGAACAGCCGACACTCCCCAGACAAGCCTGATCTTTGCGGCGTGCCCTTTGGACATTGATTGTGGCGTCCCTCCTCACACATCTGCCTTGAGTGCTATTGCTTTGGTAGAAAGGCAGGGGTACGCACCACATCACATCACATCACTCAGTCAAATAGACCCCTTCAGACAAATTAAGTCACTGGGGGGAAACTTTGTTCATCTGAACCCATCGCCAGTGCGACCAGGAGTCCAGGCTTGTTGAGGCCTGCTCCCAGCTGTCCGTGCAAACGCAGCGGAACCCCGACCACCACCTGCTGCCTTCTCCTTCCTCTCTGTAGGCGATGGAAAGCAAGCTGCTGATTGGCGGGAGGAACATCATGGACCACACGAACGAGCAGCAGAAGATGCTGGAGCTGAAGCGGCAGGAGATTGCTGAGCAGGTAGAGGCCGGGTGGGAGCCGGGCCCGCAGCAAACCCCTCCGCTCTCCCTGCGCCCAGCCAGGCTGGGATGGACGTGGCCCTGGTCAGCCTGCTCCCTCTGTGGCTGGTATCCCATTTGAAACACCAGCCACCCTTCCCTTCAGCGGAGGCGCTCTGCCTCTATAGGAGAGAGGCCCGTCATGGGTGTGGGATGAGCTGTGGCTGCCAGTGGCCGCGCATGGCTCTCGTGTGGGTGGCAGCAGATATGCGGTGGCACTCAGGGGTGTTTGGCTTGGTCCCGTAACGCAGAAGCGGCGCGAGCGTGAGATGCAGCAAGAAGTGCTCTTGCGGGACGAGGAAACCATGGAGCTCCGGGAGACGTTCACCTCCTTGCAGCAGGAAGTGGAGATCAAAACCAAGAAGCTGAAAAAGGTGAGAGGTTGCCAGGGCTGGGGGTTGTTGGGCGGCGGCAGCGGCAGCAGAGAAGTCCTTTGGAGGGTCTGCCGGCTCTCTTTAGCTACAGTCCTACACACAGTGCAAGAACGCAGCCTTTGTTGGCCAAGGATCAGGGCCGATTCAGAGACAAACTGGCCCTCGGTGCCTGCACAGTGAGAAGTCTGTTCGACTGGCAGAAACTTGGCAGAAGCGTTGAGCAAAACAAGGGTTGCCTTTCATGTTACGGTTCAGACCGGGGAGACCTTCTCCCACTCTGCTTCTCCTCTTGATCACTAACTAGCCAGAGTTTGTCATGATCACAACTGGGACCAATGTCGAGAGAGAGATTGTATACTGCAGGGACCCTCTTGAGTCTTCGCACTCAAAGACCCATTGCGTTCCCCCTTGGGGTGACTGTTGGTGGAGGCCAGGCTGCCGTGGCGCCATTGACACCAAGGCCATTTCCCCATAGCAGTAAATGACAACCATTCACCTGGGGGGCTTGCAGATGAGGCTTTTATGAGGCATCATTCGCGGATGTTTACGGGGGGGGGGGGGTCATAGAATCATAGAATCATAGAAAAGTAGAGTTGGAAGGGGCCTACAAGGCCATCGAGTCCAACCCCCTGCTCAATGCAGGAATCTAGGTCAAAGCATCTCTGACAGATGTCTGTCCAGGTCTGGATGATGATGTCTCCCACTCGTGACCCCCGCATGTTTTCTTACAGCTTCGTCTAACTTTTCCCTTAACCCAGAAAATCCGTGATAGAACAGCTGCTAGTGCTGGGAGCCCTCCGTCTGGAAGCACCCATAGATGGGAGAAAGAAAGGGGGTGGAAGGTGGGACTCGGCTGCCTCCGAGTGACCTGGCTGAGGGCTGAGTTTTCTGTAAAACGGGTCCCAGGTTGCAGCCTGTCCCACAGAACATCGCGGGAGCAGTTGAGAACCGGACCGGCTTTTATCTGCATAGCCCTCCCAGGGCCATGTCACTTGAAGTTGCATGATTTTTTAAAAAGACTGTAAATAACAGCCATTGGCGGCCTGAATCAGGACCGTTGTGCAGGGAGGGGTTTTTAGCCCTGTGCCATGATCCCAGTGAAAATTGCCCCCCATAAGCTACTATTTGGGGCCTTCTCTCCAGAGCCAAGTAGCAGCTGGGGGGGGGGGCGGGGGGGCTCGCATCAGGATCACGGCGCAGGAGGCACGGGGGCACTGCCCAGGGTCCCCCAGAGGCTGCTATGTGAAAAGATTCATGCAAGCTCAAGGGATACAGGCCTGTGGCTTATGCTGGCTCAGCTTGTCTGAGTGTGGAAAGCTAAGCAGGGTCAGTCCTGGTTGTTACTTGGATGGGAGACCCCTCCTCTGGTTTCCTGCATTCAGCAGGGGGTTGGACTCGATAGCCTTGTAGGCTCCTTCCCACTCTGTGATCCATGGATCTATGATGCATTTAATGCAGGGGTTGCCAGCCTGTGGCCCTCCGGGTGCTTTTGGACTGCAAATCCCATCAGTCCTAGCCAGCGTAGCTAATGGTGAGGGATGATGGGAGTTGCAGTCCAAAAACATCCGGAGGGCCACGAATTGCCCACCCCTGACTTTGTGCCACGTGGAGCGTGGCTCTTAGACTGTGCAGTGGGGGGGCTTCACTCCCGGTGGCGAAGTGCCGTGTCAGCAGCCAGTTCCCTAAACGGGCCACCCTTTTCTTGCCACGGCAGCTCTACGCCAAGCTGCAGGCCGTGAAGGCAGAGATCCAGGACCAACACGACGAGTACATCCGAGTGCGGCAAGATCTGGAGGAGGCGCAGAACGAGCAGACGCGGGAGCTGAAGCTCAAGTAGGTGGCCTGTGCGTGTGGCAGCTGAGTTTGGAGGAGCCCGAGCAAAGGTCAGCCCTCCTTACTTCCTGCAGCATCCCCCCCCCCCCGGTCAGGGCTGGAGGCAAGTGTGGGCGGGCGCCTCTTAAGCAACTGAAGTCTAGTTGCTCAAGCTGGAGGGGCCAGGCTGGAACCCGCGGCTTTACAGATGCAGGTGGGACCCTACTGGCCCCCAAGAAGCAGGACGCTGTGGCGGTGCCTTCGGGCCACCCTTGCTGGCGGTGCTGGGGTGCCTCGGAGGGCTGGCCAGCAGCCCCCTCTTCTGGTGCGGAGAGCGAGGCGCCTTGGCCCCACTGCTGGAGTCCCCGGACGGCGGTCCCTCACGCCTCACTCAAGAGGAGTTTTTCCTCCCCTGGAAAGCCGAGAGATTCTGGCACTTCGGGGCACGCCTAGGGCAGTGTTTCTCAACCTTGGGTCCCCAGATGTTTTTGGCCTACAACTCCCAGCATGCCCCAGCCAGCTACGCTGGCTAGGGCATGCTGGGAGTTGTAGGCCAAAAACATCTGGGGACCCAAAGTTGGAGAAACACTGGCCTAGGGAGAGCGCTCCCGGGCACTGGGGGCACCAGCTGAGGAAGGCCCGTCTCTGCTGGGTGACGTCTCCCTCCAAGAGGGAACCTGGAGCGGGGCATCGCCTGTTGGCCTTGGTGGTGGTGGCTCCTCTGGGGAGACGCCCTTCCCTCCGCCATCATTTTCATCTCCGCAATTTCACACAGCGGCTGGCCTTTACCTTGTCGTGGGGCCTGTCGGTGCTCAAAAGAGTTTTCTCCCGACACGAGGAAGGCGGCCTGGGACTGTGTGAAGGCGCATTCTCAAGAAACATTCACCACAGGGAACGACTGAGGCCGGAGCTTTTCCTGACAACGTGGCCGTGACCGCACGGCGTGGAGATCAGCCCCGTGGGCTGTGTGGCTCGTCCCCTTCGGCCTCCCCTGGTGCCCCCCTCCCCTCCCCCCCCGGCAATTCAGTTCCAAGCTCCCCCTCCTCACGGCCCCTTCCGTCCCGTCACGCTCTCCTGCAAGATCGGCGTGGCCCCCACAGCACGTGTCTGGTGCTGCACAGAACACAGGACTGCCACCGTCCCTCCCGGGAGGGCTCGTAATAATAGCCCAGGGGTAGGCGACCCGGTCCCCTCCAAATATTTTGGACTACAGCTCCTATCAACCCCAGCCAGCATCACAGCCAGTGATTATGGGAGTTGTAGTCCAAAGACATCTGGAAGGCGCCACGTTGCCCACCCCTGCGTTAGACAAGGGTAGAGGCAGGATTGGCCCAAGACGATTCATTTATTAATTACATTTCTTTTCTATACCACCCGGTAGCTGAAGCTTCCTGGGCAGATCACAAAATAAAGCTTAAACCAATATAATGTGAAAACTTTGAAAGTTTTAAACTGCCTGTTTTAAGCCCAAATGACTGCTTTCCTGCAACGATTTAACGAAGGGCACAATCCGCCGTGAGGTTCTGCTGCGCAAGAAGCCTCACCAAAGCGAAAGGCAGGCGGTGGGTCACGACCCCTCTGCCTCCCATCCTCCACCCTTCCTGGCACGCCGAGTCCATCCGCCGCCCGAGGTGGTCTTCTTGCCCTCACCTCTTGGTGGGGCGGCCTCTGGATGTGCGGAGAAGCCGGAGATGCAGAGTGAGTCGTGACGATGGGATGGGGGTTACTCCACTGGCAGTGGAAGGATGAAGGAAGGCGAGGGACCCAGGATGGTTCCAGAGAAGCAGGCAGCCTGCGGGAAGGAGGAGGAGGAGGAGGAGGAGGCAGCTCGATTTGCAGAGAGCAGGGGGCATGTGTGCGCGCACATCAAAGACCAAGCTGAAGCTGCGGATTAATGGGGTTCACCCATCCCAGGTTCACCCATCCCAGGTGAGCCCCTTGGGTGGGATATTTTATCCCCAAAATTATAACCAGTATGGAACAGTAAGCGGGCTACACATCTTGGAGCGAATAATAAAACGAAGACGGTGTCGCAAGGCCTGTTTTCATTCCTGCGCCCAGCTGTGCCCACCACAGTCTCGTGGGGCCTCCTGCCAAGAAATCTCAGGGGCGCCCTTTGCCACGGCAGCAGCAGCCTTCCTTCACCCGGCTCTGCCTCTTCTGTTTCACTCAGGTACCTGATCATTGAAAACTTCATCCCGCCCGAGGAGAAGAACAAAATCATGAACCGCCTCTACTTCGACTGCGAGGAGGACCAGTGGAAATTCCAGCCCTTGGTGCTGGCTGCCGGAGGAGGGTGAGTCGCAAGCTCCGTCCTTTTGGCGGAGGAGGCATTTTCGGCAAAGACAGGGCAGCTCCCTCCCACCCACCCACCCACCGGGTCCCTCAGCTGGAGCCATGCCGGTTAAGCAGATCTCAGATTGGTTTAAGTTTGTGGCACAGGCAGTAGTACCTAAGACAGTGTTCTCCAACCTTGGCTCCCCAGATGTTTCTGGCCTACAACTCCCAGCATGCCCCAGCCAGCTATGCTGGCTGGGGCATGCTGGGAGTTGTAGGCCAGAAACATCTGGGGACCCAAGGTTGGAGAACACTGACCTAAGAGAAGACACCTCCCAAAGACAGCCAGAGGGCCAAAACAAGTATTACGACAACAACCACCTCCACTCCTTCCATGGTGCAGTGGAACTGGGGCTCATAGGGATGTAGTCGCAGCAGCAACCCTTTTTTATTAGCCGGGGAGCTGTTGTCAGTGGCGACCTCAGGATTCCCCGCTCCCTCTGAGCTTAGCTGCAATCCTCACAGTTAGCCGGGGCGGTGAGATTGATTTTCCCAATACTATATTGCTCCCCATTGTAATGCAAAATATTTTGGGGTCTCTTGGTCTTGAATAGGGAAGTGTAAGACCCATATATTTACAAAAGACTTGCTCCCGGTGGAGATGAAAGCTCCTAGAAGTGGTTGGTCGATATGGATCTACACAGCTGCCTGGATTTTTGGACTCTCCTTGGGGACAGGGTGATGGGGCCTGTCGTGATGAGCACCGGCACTTCCAAATGTACCACCACACCAATGCTTGCATTGCTCTTCCATGATTATATTTAGAGATTCATAGATCCTAGAGTTGGAAGGGGCCTACGAGGCCATAGAGTCCAACCCCCTGCTCAGTGCAGGAAACTAGAGGAGGGGTCTCCCATCCAAGTAATAACCAGGCCTGACCCTGCTTAGCTTTCCACGCTCAGACAAGCTGAGCCAGCATGAGCCACAGGTGTGTATATATTAAGTATCTGGTTAGGCCCCATCTTGAGTACTGCGTCCAGTTCTGGGCACCACACTTTCAGAAGGACGTAGACAAGCTGGAGAGGGTTCAGAGGAGGGCAACAAGGATGATAAAGGGACTGGAAACAAGGCCCTATGAGGAGAGACTGAAAGAACTGGGCATGTTTAGCCTTCAGAAGAGGAGACTGAGGGGAGATATGATCGCACTCTTCCAGTACTTGAAGGGATGTCACACAGAGGAGGGCCAGGATCTCTTCTCGATCATCCCAGTTTGCAGGACACGGAATAATGGGCTCAAGTTACAGGAACCCAGATTCCACCTAAACATCAGGGAAAATGTCCTGACTGTCAGAGCAGTAAGACAATGGAATCAACTACCTAGGGAGGTGGTGGGCTCTCCCACTCTGGAGGCATTCAAGGTGCAGCTGGACAGCCATCTGTCAGGGATGCTTTGACCTGGATTCCTGCATTGAGCAGGGGGTTGGACTCGATGGCCTTGTAGGCCCCTTCCAACTCTACTTTTCTATGATTCTAAGTACAATGCATGCCAAGATGTGACTGCTGCTGAGGCTGGACGAAAAGCAGCAATGGAAGATGAGCCCAGTGGAGGTGCCACATTTTAGAGGGGACAAGGCAAAAGGCATAGAATCATAGAATCATAGAAAAGTAGAGTTGGAAGGGGCCTATAAGGCCATCGAGTCCAACCCCCTGCTCAATGCAGGAAGTGTTCCACTTTTATTGTCAGAAGAACCCTGTGAGGTAGGTTATGCTGAGAGATGGTGACTGACCCATGCCGAGCAGGGACTTGGAATCATAAAACTAGAAGGGACTTTGGAGGTCATCCGGTCCAGGTCCCTGCTCAATGCAGGCTCTGCAATGCAGGGTACAGCTACAGACTCCCTGACAGATACCTCTGTTTAAATACCTCCAGCAAAGGAGAACTCGTGATCTCCTGCGGCAGTCTATCCACTGCTGAGCAGTTCTCTCTGTTAGGTTCTCCTAAAGTTTAGCCGAAATCTGCCTCCCTGTGATCTCCACCCGTTGGTTCTCATCCTACACTCTGGGGCAAGAGTGAACAACTCTCCACCATCTTCTGCATGACAGCCGCTCAGATATTTGAAGACGGCTATCACGTCTCTCTCCCCTTCAACCTTCCCTTCTCCAGCTTGGACCCGACTCTCCCTGGCCTACGTCCAACAATCTAACCACTACACCACACTGGCTCTCATCATCACCAGGGGATTACCACTACAATGCTGAGTGAGCACACCTCATGAATTGCCTCCAAAACCCATGGGACAGAATAGTTGGGTGCAGCGGAATACCTTTGAATCGAGACCCTTATTGCCCTCCGTTACTAGCCGAGGCCTCATCCAGACACAGCTCCAGCAACAAGGGAATCACCCATCGCATGGCACTACACAGTGTGTGTGTGAATGCTGGAGCCGCATGGGTGGGTCTTCTTTCTGCACAAGAGCTACACAACTGGCCATGCCTACATGGCTGAATGTATGAAGACATTGTGAAGTTGCCTTTTATACTGAGTCATATTACTAGTCAATCTGGCAGTGATTTTTCCAGGGTCTCAAGCACAGGTCTTTCCCATCTCTGCAGTTGAACCTGGGGCCATCTACGTGAAGAGGCATGTGCTCTTTCACTGGGCTGTATCCAATGATAGTCTAACTTGAGAGTCAGTGTGGCGTAGTGGTGAGAGTGTCGGACTGGGACTCAGGAGATCCGGATTCTAGTCCTTACTTGGCCATGAAGCTCACTGGGTGACTTTGGGCTAGTCATTGACTATCATCCTAACCTACCTCACAGTGTTGTTGTGAGGATAAAATGGAGAGGAGGAGGAGGAGGATTATGTAAGCCACCTTGGGTTCCTTGCAGGAAAAAAGGTGGGATATAATAAATAAAATAATCTTAAGTCCCATTCATTTCAATGGGTCTACTCCAGGTAGGACTAACATTAGAGGCAAACCCTTTAATCTCAGCCATGTGCTGCCGGAGAAGCCCAGAGCGCTAAGCCACCCGTCCTGCTTTTGTCATAGCTGACCTCGAGCAAATCTATGTACAGTCTTCATTTCTGAAAACTAATCTCTCCACAGCAACAGAAACGGCAGCGGCAGCAGCAACAGCAGCAACAGCACCGGGACCCAGATGAAAAAGCGGCCAACTTCTGCGGTGGGCTACAAGAGACCCATTAGCCAATATGCTCGCCTAGCCATGTCGATGGGCTCCCATCCTCGGTATCGGGTGAGCCAAAGGGCTTAGGAGGAAGGAGTGGAGAAATGGCATTTGATGGAGGGCAGAGGGTGGGCAGAAGGCAGGTCTCCAGATGTTTTGGACTTCAACTCCCAGAAGCCCCTCACAGCACGGCCAATGGCCAGGAATGCTGGGAGCTGAAGTTCAAAACATCTGGAGATCTGCCTTCTGCTCATCCCTGCCCTACTATAATTAAGCACTGCCCACATATTGATTGATTGGCCGATTGACTGACACATTTGTATCCAGCCTTTGGGACTGAAAAAATCTACGAGGTAGCCAGCAAGATATTAAATCCATAATACAAAAGTAGATAACAATCAAAGCCAAGATTAAAAAACACACACCATAAAATAAACAGCACAGGCCACATCAGGGAACTGATAACAAACTGAATTCTGCAGCATTAAACAACCAATGAGAACAACATATCAAGAAAATACAGACTCAGGGAGTTGTATCCAGTGTTGGTCCTACTTAGAGCTTTTCTAAATGAGGCTGTTAATTGGCTCTTAATCCATGGTATCTACTTTGTTTCATTGTATAACTGAGATTCGAGCACTACACAAAGAGCATTTCCTTTCCTGCTTTTCAGCTACATAACCTCTAGGTGGCACTGTGGTATAGCAGAATAGCACAAGTACACAAGTGAAAAAAGCATTTTCTTTCACATTTATTTATTTAATTATATTTCTACCCCGCCTTTTTTCCTGCAAGGAACCCAAGGCAGCTTACATAATCCCCCTCCCCCTCCTCCTCCCCCCCTCCCCCTCCTCCTCCATTTTATCCTCACAATAACCCTGTGAGGTAGGTTAGGCTGAGTGTCAGTGACTGGCCCAAAGTCACCCAGTGAGTTTCATGGCTGAGTGGGGACTAGAACCCGGATCTCCCGAGTCCCCGTCCAACACTCTAACCACTACGCCACACTGGCTCTCTTTAATTTAAAATCAAATACCGCATTTTCCCGGCTCTAAAAGAGCTCTCTAAAAGTGTTCTTTAGATAGAGAAGTGAGACTGGAAGGTCACGACATTGCCTAAAGAATCCATAAACAACTGTGTGTAGGAATGACGAGCACATGATAAATGCTTCATGTAGAAAAAGCCCTTAAAGTCCACCCATTGAAATGAATGGGACTTGCGTTAGACTAGCAGTGCATACAACCCATTGTCCCCAAGTCTCTCTGAGAAAGCACTACCTTTGTCCAATGCCTGAAGATCAGCAAAGAACGTGCAGGGAGGGGACACGGACCTTCCAAGAAAGGAATTCCATAACCTGAAGGTCCTGTCCCAGGTTGTGCTCCATCATAACCCTGAGAGCTGGGAGATCCTAAGCAAAATCTTAAAAATGGGCAGGTTCATATGTGAGAAGGGAGTCTGTAAGGGTTCCTGGATCCAAACTGTAAAGGGCGTGTTAAGGTTTTGCTTATTTCTGTGGATTCATAGGGCCACCCTGACCACGGGCTGAGGGTGAGTTAATATGCTGAACACAAAGATCTTGGTTGATCCAAGGATCCATATGGAATTAGCAGAAGGCAAAAGCTATCTGTATTTTCCTAACTTTCAAGGTGATTTTGGGGGTCCCCTTCCTAAAAAGAATGAGATGGCGATATCCTTCTCTCAACATATTTTTGTGTATGCCTTGAATTCTCATGCTTCGCTCCCAACTCCATGGCAAACTGACCCCTCATTTCTGTCGATATCTTTCTGCATGGCCTTCCTGCCCCAATTTCACCGCAGGCTGAGAACATCATGTTTCTGGAACTAGATGTCTCCCCACCAGCTGTATTTGAGTTTGAGATCACACGAGACCAAAGCGAGCATGACCCTCGAGCGCTGCACCTGGAGAGGCTGATGCGCCTGGATAGCCTCGTGGAGCGGCCTGCAGCGTCCCGAGTTCGGAAGTCACGGTCTTGGTGAGTGAGCGAGTGAGCGAGAGACCAAGAAGAGTGTGATGCGATGCAATGCAATGCATGCGCGTGCGTGCGTCCTCCCATCAGGAGCCTGGGTTTTAGTGCTACCCGTGAGGTTTTATCCTCCATAGGGGATAAGGCAGTGAATGGCTACTAGTCCTGCTGGCTACATCTCACCTCCAGTATCGGAGGCAGGTTGCCTCTCAATGCCAGTTGCACTCATGCCCTGCTTGAGGACTTCCCATTGGGGCATCTGGTTGGCCAGGGCCGGATTAAGAGCATTATGGGCCTGGTGCTGAGGATTTTGGTGGGCCTTTTTATGGAAATAAATAAAATGAAGACGCAATTTTATATTAAAACAAATTAAATATTTTAATTACCATTAAAGTGCCAAAACTCAAAAACTCCTGCAGCTCATCAGTAAGGGTCTTCCCAATTTCCCCCAAATTTATTTATTAAAAAGAAAAGCAGCCACAACAAAAGCCAGGAAGCTTTGCTTGACCAAGAATAATTGTGTTGTTCTTGTTGCTTTGTTTTTGTTTTTTTGTTAAACTAGCATTTGAACAATTGAGCTGCGAATCAGAAAGATCTTTTGCTCGAGGCTGGAGAGAGAGGTCCCTTCTAAATCTGAATATTACAGACCCTAGCAAGCCCCCCATGTGCTAGAAGTTCTCACAAAGAAATGTAGTAACAGTGATTGAAATGCAAAACTACTGAAATGCTAATTTGAGAACAACAGTTCTTGCTAGGTCTTGCCTCAAGCCTGTAATGCAGATGTGCTTAGAACACCTTTCTAATCTTGAGAAAATCATTAATTATGCTGAATGATAATGATCAGAGCTAACTCAAATCGTGCCGCGCGTCCCTATATTGTGGGCCTCTTTTCTGTTATGGGCCTGGAGCTGCCGCTCCAATCGCCCCTATGTTAATCCGGCCCTGTGGTTGGCCAACAAAATGCTGGACTAGATAGGCCTCTGTTCTGATCCACCCGGGCTGGTCTTGCGTTATGTCGCAAGATTATGGGGAGTTTTGTGGTGATACAAAGACGAGTAGCTGGGTAGGAACGTGAGGATCGGGCCATGGGCAACGGGAGCTAAGGCTGAGGGATGCTGGTCCAGCAAAAGCAACGAGCGGTCCCAGTGGGCCCAGCCACCTCAGGACTCTTCAGGACTGGCATCCGGCCTGGCTCGGAAGGGGTGGCGTTCTGCAGGCATCCGTGCTGCCCAGCCACCCAGAGCCAGGATGTCCTGCAAAGATGGCAGAGGACCACGGGCCGACTTCAGGCCCTACTGTAGAGGCTGGCCCCGAGTCAACTGCAGTGGGCGGACATCTCCACTGTATCCTCTCTCTGGACTTCCTCTGGCATCAAGTGGGAAAATCGACGGCGGAGCCTGACGGACCATTGGTCTGTCCTGCGTGGCAGTTCTTGGGTTTTTATGGCAGAGGAACAATTGCTTTAAAGATCCGGGAGGAAGGGGGGAAAAGAAGAAAACATGACCCCTGCCTTTCTTCCTTTCTTTCTTTCTTCCTTTCTTTCTCTTTCTCATCTCGCCCTCAGGTGCCAGAGTCCTCGCTCCCTGCCATCTTCAACGACACACGTGTCCCTTGCCTCCAGCTCACAGAACCCCTGCACAACACCGGCTCACGAGTAGCGCCCCACGTGCCCGGCCCCCCGCTCTCCTTCCTTCGCACACGGAGGGCTGCGCTCCTTCTCCCGCCACTGGCTGCCTCCGAGAACACGTGGTCCAGGAACGGGCTTTCCCCTGCACTAACTCATCTTTGTCTTTAGCTACTTCTCGTGTGTGTGTGTGCGCGTGTGCGTCTGTATGAGACGACGGCTCCTGGGGCCCGCATCCCCTGCCCTCTCTGGATCTGTCACTCTTATTTATTTAACATATTTATTTATGGTGTGTCTTTTGTGATGATGCGGGGTTTCAGACTGAGCAGCATCCTCAGTCGGTGGAGGGCACAGTCCTGACTGCTCTCCTGCCAAGGTTGGGGCACCCGCGCAACGCACAACGTTCCTGGAAGACGACTGTTGCTCTTTCTTCACCCTGTTGACATTCTGAGCCCTTATTTGGGCCAAGGGGAGGCTGAACAATTTTGGCAGTTCACAGCTCCCCGTTTTCTCCAGGATGCCAGAAGTCATAGTCGACTTTATTCTGGCCACTGTACGGTGAGGATGGAGAGGGTGGGGCTTGGGGTGGGGCTTGGGGGCAGGACCTTAATCTCGCCAACCATGGAATTCCCTCTGTTCTTGCAATAAGAGCACAGGCCCCATCTTACCTTCTGTTCACCCTGCCCCATAGACACAAAATTGGCTCCATGAAGCACAGGGACAGCTTGGGCACCGATTATGGAAGCAGAGCTATGAGGGGTAACGGAAATATCTTCGTGGCTCTAGGAGACCTTCTCACCAGCACCAGCTTCAGACAACAGCTGGAGCGGTCCTCTTCATCCACCCAGTGACTGTAAACACAAACTTGGTTAAGGTGTGGTACATCTGCTCACCCAAGACAGGAGTCCTCTACTTTCTGATTGGGGAGAGATATCCTGTAGCTGAAAAGCAACCATGCATGGGAAGGAGAGCACCCAGTTCTCCCAACAGAGCAGAGGGAATATTGCCTCTTTATCTGGAAGTTTACCTAGAATTCCTTGCAGTGGCAACCGGGAGGGGCAGGTGCGACAGAGGATTCAGACAGTGGTGGCAAGGACTTCCTGGGGCCAGTCTGAGGACAGGAGAGGAAGGTGGAGAAATCAAAGAGAAAGTTAGATTGAGGCAGAATATCCCACCCCAAAGTACCATGTGCTGCTTGTTCCTCATCTCCAGTGTGCCTCTGCACAAGTTATTCTCTGCACTCTGGCCTGTAGTTAGCTCTGTGGCCGCCACTATAACTGGCCCTCCAGAGGAAAATTTCCAGAAACAAGGCAGACCGCACTCTCTGGGGGAAACTGCAGGCTGCCTCCAGTCTGGAGCTGTGCACTTAAAAACTGTGCCGTGGACCTGTGACTTGCTGTGCTTGCTGCTGCTGCCACTCAGCTGCCGTGTTTCCTTGTGATACTTCACGTCAATAAACCCAATGGCTTCCAGACCAGGGCTCAGCCACTAGCAGCCGTCATGGGCAGCAGAGAAAGGTACAAGGGCAATGAATGCCTGGGGTTGGGAGGTGGGAGCGGGCCTGCGGATGAGGCTGGGCGGGCCTGATGAAGCAGGGAGAGGAGGAAGCACGGAGACCTGCAGTGGCCAGAATGCTCTGCTCAGTGCCTGCGGCAAGGGCTAGTTCAACTGTCTGTTCAACTGTCCGTGGCCTGGAGCCAGAGCTCTGCTCTACTCCAAGGGAAGGGAAGGGGAGATACCTAGTGAAAAGAAGGCTGTGGTTCTGAGCTGGGCCAAGCCAAGAGAGATGGCAGAGGGCAGCCTCTGAGAGCACAGCAGAGCCGATGCTTGCCCCTCTCGGGATGCCTGCTCCTGAATGGAGCTGGGCCCCTCGCCTGTGTATTCTGTGATTCTTGAGTGCAGAACGAAAGGTGGCCGCTTGCTACTCCCACTGCTCGGTGCATGGTTTGGGATCTCGTGTTTCCTGCTTCTGAAGGGAAGGCCACCAAAAGGGGGGGGAGCGGGGTCACTGGTGGGAAGGCAGCTGATTTGGGGAGGCAAATGGCAACCTCATGCTTTCTGGAAAGCTCTTGCCATGACGAGGCACACGAGGCCTCCCAGAGGGGGGTCATCATGGGGCAACCGTGTAGGCTTGCCACACAGTGTTATGAAATTTGAGGGTGTGGTGTGCCTGCCTGTCCTTGACCTGCTGCCCTGGGGGCTGCCAACCATCCGTGGCACTTGCTTCTCGTGGTGGGAGCTGCTGGCAGCGCAACCGTGCTGGTCGGCCATGCCTTCTTTTGGTCTTGCAAATGCCTGGAGAATCATAGTGGCCGCCAGAGGAACACCGCCAGGGACCACCACCAGCCCGAGGCAGCGGTGGGGGACAACGCTGACAGGTGGGGAAGAGGAAGAGATTTGACAGGCCAGCCTCCACACACCTGTCGAAGAATATGCATTTCTTTAGTCCAGCTGCTAGAAGAAAGGCCCCCCCTCACTTCCTTCTTCACCTGTCCTAAGTGCAACTTCCACCAATTCAATCCACGCTTCCTTGCCTTTGATTTCCAGAGTCTCTTACGAGGCTTGTGCATGGCCCCGGAGCCAGGAGCAAGCACATCCAGGTGGGACCTGCCAGGTTTACATTTCAGCACAACAGCCATGCATGGCCAGGGGGACCTGAGGCATTTCAAGGCTGGCCAACGGGGCGTCTGCAGGCTCAAACCAATGGGCACATTCTTCTTGGGTATGCCAACAACTGGGCTTTTTGTCCTTTGTTTGCCATGGGGCCATAGAAGTGTGTTATCTGGAGGCCTGCCAGAACAAAGGAGATGCATCCTTCCCATTAGCAAAGGCATTCATTCTCCCTGAGGAATTGTTTGCTGCACCACAGCAAAGATGAGAGATGCTGTCACAATGGAAAATGCGCCAGAAGAGAATTCTTCCCATCCAGCTTGGCTTGGAACTGGATGCAGGGGTGCCGAGGAGGCCAGATTACACCTCCTGCACTACAGATTTTGGTTCGAGGAGTTTGCAGGCATCACTGGAGAGTGAACCACAGCTACTCCCTCCCCAGCGGTGGCGCCTGTATGCACACGAGAGGAGCAACAAGCCACTTTTGATGCCAAAGTGCCCCCTTTAACCCTCGCCACATGCATATTCTGTGTCTGAAGATCTCTCGCACTCTGCGTCTCAACACACTTGCTGTGCTGCCAATAACCTCAGATAACTTCCTAGCACAAAACCCAAGGACAATTGTAAAGAAACGCTGTTCTTTAAGACAAGGACCAGTTCCTGTTAGCTGTGGCATTCCTCCTGCCTCTGTACAACGGGCCGGGTTGCCCCCCGCGGCCCTGCTGCATTGCTGCGACAACCTCAGATGTAGATTTCTGATGTTCTTCGTTCTTTGTATGTTGGCGAGTCTGTATTTACATATGAATGTATGTGGTGGGTGCGTATGTTGCGTGGGTGCGTGTGGGTGTCCCGCCCAGGGAAAACTATGGAATTACCGTCTTATGTGGGTGACTGGCGAGGAGGAAAATTCCAGAGGGGTCAAAAAAGTGGGAGGGATTGGTTGATTGGCAAGGTGAGGGCCTCGACTGGGACCAAAATCTTTGTGCCTGTTGCTGTGGTGATTTACTTAGGCAGTCAAAAAGTTGGTGTACAGTGGCCCATGCTTGTTGCTCTATACATATGAATATACAGGACATATTATGCATAGATATATCATACATAATGTACCGGCAGAGGTCGTTGTCCTGCACCCCCTCTGGCTCTGGATGGGTAGCTCTTCAGTTCTCTGTAATGTTGCTTTGATTTGGTGCGGGCTTGAACAGTGCTGTGGCGGCACCACAACCAAATCCCAACCATGACAATAAAAGGAATGAGCATTGTTGAAAAAGGACATCCGCCTCATTCATTTGCATCTGTCTTGCACTTTTTGGGGGGTGGGGGAGGGGATGCTGGCCCTAAACTCCCCCATCATGATCAAGGCAGGCCTCCAGGATGGATTCCTACAAAGAGTGCAGACCAGCAGTCGGTCGGTCGTGTAACAGATTTTGGCCGCAGCCCAACGCACACTTGCCTGGAGTTAATCCCACTGAACACAGTGGGACTTACTTGCATGCAGATATGCATAAGACTGCACCCTTAATTAAGACCACCTAAGATCACAAAGTAGTGAATGCTTTTTCAAACTAGATGTTCTGTAAAGCAACAAAAATGGGGTTGGGATCATAGAATCATAGAAAAGTAGAGTTGGAAGGGGCCTACCAGGCCATCGAGTCCAACCCCCTGCTCAATGCAGGAATCTAGGTCAAAGCATCTCTGACAGGTGTCTGTCCAGCTGCACCTTGAATGCCTCCAGAGTGGGAGAGCCCACGACCTCCCTAGGTAGTTGATTCCATTGTCTTATTGCTCTGACAGTCAGGAAATTTTTCCTGATGTTTAGGTGGAATCTAGGTTCCTGTAACTTGAGCCCATTATTCCGTGTCCTGCAAACTGGGATGAACGAGAAGAGATCTTTGCCCTCCTCTGTGTGACATCCCTTCAAATACTGGAAGAGTGCGATCATATCTCCCCTCAGTCTCCTCTTCTGAAGGCTAAACATGCCCAGTTCTTTCAGTCTCTCCTCATAGGGCCTTGTTTCCAGTCCCTTTATCATCCTTGTTGCTCTCCTCTGAACCCTCTCCAGTTTGTCTATGTCCTTCTTAAAGTGAGGTGCCCAGAACTGGACGCAGTACTCAAGATGAGGCCTAACCAGTGCCGAGTAAAGGGGAATTATCACTTCCCGCGATTTGGAAGCTATACTTCTATTAATACAGCCCAAAATTGCATTTGCCTTCTTTGCAGCCACGTCGCATTGCTGGCTCATATTCAGTTTGTGATCTACCACAATTCCAAGATCCTTCTCACTTGTTGTAGTATTGTTGAGCCAAGTGTCCCCCATTCTGTAACTCTGCATTTGGTTTCCTCTCCCTAGGTGCAGCACTTGGCATTTATCCCTGTTAAATTTCATTCTGTTGTTTTCGGCCCAGGTCATGGTGGGAAAGCGCCAAAGTCTTCAGTTGATAACAGTCTTCAAATGAAGCGCAGGACATAAATTAGCCTCAGGTGCAAAAGGACGACCTTTGCTTGTTACAGTTCTGTACTGCCCAATGGCCGAAGCTAGCTGATGTCCAGTGGCATCAAGGGCTTCTGCAACAGAGAAGCAAGGAGGGAGAGTGTTTCAAGCCACAAGTCCAGCAGCTTCACACAGCCATTTCCACAGGATGATGATGCCCCTGCATGTGACTGTTTCTTTGGCATGGTGACTGGCTGGCCTTGTGCCTACTTCTGTCAGGAATCTACTGCCACAGCCTTGTTGCCTTCCCAAACCCTTCGTATCCCAGCATTACAGAGTGCGGGTCCGGGGCTTGAGTAAAGTCAAAGAAATGTCTAGCAGAGCCCTTCGAGTGAAGCCTGGTAAATCTGGTATGCCAGTGCCTACAAAACTGAGTCATTCTTGGTGCAATGCGTGGAGCTTGCCACCTCCTTTGCAAGCAAAACCCTGTGCTGAGCACTGATGAGAGCAGGGCAAAGTCTGAAAATGTGCAGGTGGCCCTCGGGGAACACTCAAAGGAACTCCCTGTGCAGCCAGTTGGGCACTCTAGTCCTAAACCAGCCTTCCCCAACCTTGTACCCCCCAGATGTGTTGGACTGCAGCTCCCATCATCCCCCGCCAGCACGGCCATTGGCTGCATTGAAAACTGGGAAGCTCTGGCCCATGAACGATCTAACTGGAGGTTGGCCTTTCACAAAGGTTCCATGGACTTTGAAGAAGCCCGAGTGCAAGGTGAAAGGGAGAAACGTGCTAAGCGAAAAGCACGTCAAATGAATCCTTTACAGGACCATCTTCTATCTGGTAACCTGTGTCCTCACTGTGGGAAGCTGTGTGGATCTAGAATTGGCCTCCACAGTCACTTACGGACCCATCGCTAGAGTCTACACAATCTTCTTTAGAATTTCCTCCTTTTATCCCGGAAGACAATCTTACTCGGTCACGAGTGATGGCCTGATGATGATGAGTCCAA
Source organism: Shinisaurus crocodilurus (assembly GCA_021292165.1). Taxonomy (NCBI): domain Eukaryota; kingdom Metazoa; phylum Chordata; class Lepidosauria; order Squamata; family Shinisauridae; genus Shinisaurus; species Shinisaurus crocodilurus. The sequence goes on from JAHFWL010000301.1 coordinate 138,093, forward strand.
CACATCTGGAGGGCAACAGGTTGGGGAAGGCTGTCCTAAACGGTCCAGGGGTGTAGTACACACGAAAAGCAGGTACTTTGACACACAGGAATTTCCACAATGTTCCTCCACTGTGCCAACGACACTTGCCCCATAATTATTATAATACAATCCCTCCAGTTTGTCATGTGGAATGTTTGTTTATGGATTACATTTTTTATCCTGCCCCACCACCAAGATGCTCAGGGTGACATACATGGTATTCCCCCCCCCAACAATCCTGTGAGGTAGGTTAGGCTGACAGAGAGTGACTGGCCCAAGGTCACGCAGAGTTTTATAACTGAGCAGGGGTTTGAACCCATCACTGGGTTTGAACCCATCAATGAACCACACCTAAAAGACATTGTAGAGTTGGAAAAAGTGCAGAAAAGGGCAACTAAAATGATGGGAGGGGCTGGATCAACCCCCCTACGAGGAAAGGTGACAACATCTGGGGCTGTTAGCTTAGAAAAAAGGCAAGTGAGGGAGACATGAGAGAGGTGTACAAAATTATGCACGGTGTGGAGAAAGTGGACAGGGAGGCATTTGCCTCCCTCCCTCCGTAATACTAGAACCCCCACAGCACGCCATGCACTGTATTATTTATTATTTATTATTAATATTTATTTATCGCCCATCTGGCCGGCAACCGGCCACCCTGGGCGATGTACACACAATAAAATACATAAATACAATAAAATACATTAAAACAATATAAAAATTTTAAAATCTTAACCCACCCCATATTCCCGCCTGAACAACCAGGTTTTTAATGAGCGACGGAAGCTCATCAGAGAGCTGTACTGCAAGCAAGTGTGGCAATACCTACTTCTAAATGGGAAATAGTTCAAGAACAACTATGTAGGCCAAAAACATCTGGGGACCCAAGGTTGGAGAACACTGCCCTAGCACATGGATGAGCATATCATTCCTAATACCACACTAAGCGAGATAGAGAAAGAAGGAAGAGACAATTACGCAGTCCCTTTTGCTGGCGTTGTGAGGACACCTAGTGGTCTTTCTTCTGCATTGCTTCAAGCATGCAAAGCACACACGCACGCACCAATTCTGTCTTGAATGTTCATTGTAAAGGAAGGAGTTACAAGCTACAGGCACATGGCTCAGGGAGTCTTTTTTACTTGTACTCTCTTGGCTTGGAATCCACACAATTGCATTTCACAGTTAATCCTTCCGGGTGAACTTGAGCCCACCGTTCCCAAATTGTACGGTCTTGATCGACTAAGTCCCACACAGAACTGCCTTCAGAAGACTTCTGGGTTGATGCGCTTCCCAAGTTTCTTGTGAGAATGGGAGATGAGGATGGGAGTTCCACATGCTATCAGAGACTTGGAAATGGGCAGGCAACAGAGCGAGTGAGGCCAGGTGAAGAAGGCCTTGGCAGGCAGGGAATGAGGCCTGTGCGGGCCACGCGTGAGCAGCCAGAAAAGGGGCTGGCAGGCGGCTCTGGGAGGGGGGGGGGAAGAGGGGCACAAACTGCCTCGCCTCAGGCCTCATGACCCCCCATTGTTGTTTTCTCCCCTGAATGAAAAAAAATCCATTTACTGGCAGTACACTTGGTTTCAAATGTCTTTTTTATCTGTACTGCAGAGGTTGCACTTCTCAGAGTAAAGGCATGTGAAAACATGTTTAAAAGATGCTCAATGTGTCCGTTGGCTTTCTGAATGTTCTCTTCGCAGTCCATGGGCCCGGGCATTTCGGAGTCAAAGCAGCTGCTGAAAGAACTGCAGATTGGGCCAGGGTGAAACCAAGCCGGGGTCTCTCTTTTTCCTAACCTAGACAAATCCCCAGCAACCATTTGCTGTTCAGCATGCAGGTATTTTCGCTGCCTTGACAGGATTGCACTTTCATCATGCTCCAGTTACTGCCAGGCAGGCAGGTAGGCGGGCATTTCGCTAAAGGTCATACAGACTTAAGCAGGGAAGGAAACAGCCTGCTGCCACAAAGAACCGAAGAGGGCAAGCAGGAATGGCTCCATGAGGGCTGGCTTGCAGAGGTGCAAGAAAACTCACCCCCTCACACACATGTAGCTGTGCACTTTCGTATAGAACAGTGTTCTCCAACCTTGGGTCCCCAGATGTTTTTGGCCTACAACGCCCAGCATGCCCCAGCCAGGAATACCATGGCTGGGGCATGCTGGGAGTTGTAGGTCAAAAACATCTGGGGGCCCAAGGTTGGAGAACACTGGTATAGAAAGACCAGGCTTCCAACAAGTAGGGCCAAAGCCCCATGTTGCACCATATCGCAATGGGTCTGAGGCAGAGGAATTTCTTACGCCTTTTACTTCAGATCCTTTCATCTGAAGATGGCGTGCATGCGTGTGCCCCTTTCCCTGTGTACATCAGGTCTTTCCCATGATCTGGGAGCACTCTTGTCAGTCTGACCTGCTTTCAAGCTGGGAGGCTGGCTTGCCTGGAAAAAGCGTGTGCACGAGATTCTGATTCTCCCTGGTGATCCCTGCCGGTATGGCGTTACTGGGCCAAGAGTCAGCCGACCCAGATCTCTCCCGTCAGTGTGATGCCGTGTTAACCTTTGGGCCTCACCTTTGTGCTGTGGCGTGTATGTCAGTGCAGGCATCCTTTGTGCTGTGGCGTGTATGTCAGTGCAGGCATCCCCTTCTTTTGCTAACAGCCCGGCTCCTGGGGGAGCTTGAGTATGCCGTGTGGGGCCAGGGCCCTCTGCTCCTTCAGTTGGCTTATTCCCAAGCAGAAGACAAAGGCAAGCACTGACACGAGAGCCCCTCAGCCTTCCCCTCCTTTGAAAAAAAACAAACACAAAACTCAGTTGTAGCTGGAGGATTGTGGGGTGTGTGTGTGCCCACAACGCCTGACAGTCAGCTGTGTCAGTGTGGGTGCTTCTGGATGAAGGGCTCCTAGCACTGCCAGTCAAAAGGCATTGTGCCTTCCGGCATTTTGCCTCTTAATGGATTATTTGTGGAAAGAAAAAAGATGGAAGACACAGCACAAAAATACACCGCGCGAGTCCACCCATGAAGTGGGGTGAAGCCCCCACCTCAGGCAGCGGAGAGGGAGGAGTGGCAAATTGCATCCCCCACACTCCGCCAAGAGCCCCCCCCCCATGCGGGCGCCACTTGGTGGGTGCTGCCAGGCAGGTGGGTGCTCCAGAGAGCCCTGCCGCTGGCTGTGCTCCCATTGTGGCATTTGCAGGAGCGGGAGAGCACAGCCAGCGGGAATATCTGGAGCTGCTGCCCAGCCTGGCGGCACAACTGCGAGTGCTCCAGAGAAGCCCCAATGGCTCTGCGCTCCCGCTGCAGCAAATGCCGCAGGGGCAGAGCAACCAGTGGGGCTCTCCGGAGCAGTCACCCACCCTCTGGCTCATCCCGGGGTCATCCTCTCAGCATGATCCAGAGGCGGATGGGGTCTTTCTGAAGTGCTGTATTGGCCATAAAAGTGGCTGGAAGTGGCATGGCCAGGCCCACAGGCTTGACCCTGAGGGGTCCTTCCTCAGAGCCAGGCATTGTGCAAGAGGTTGTCTCTAGAGCTCGCCTGTCCTGTGGGGGATCTCCAGGGACACCCCCCCCACACACACACAATGCCTGGCTCTGAGGAAGGACCCCTCAGAGCCAGGCATTTGGGCCTGGCTGTCTCTCTGCAGAGCCATGCCAGCTGCTTTTTACCGCCAATGTGGCTCTTCAGAGAGCAGCGGCAGCTACAATAGTGGCTCCAGCCCTGAAAATACAGGAGGGTTACAAATGGAAGACGCTGTCCGGACCAGTTATAACATTCTGTGAATGAGGCATGATAAAAGCCTTGTCTGGAAGCCCCCTGTAAGAGCACCCGTGTTCTATACGACTGTGACCTCCAGAAGAATTAGCACACTGGAAGAGACAGTGGTTCTTTCCAGGATAAGGCATGATGAGGCTTTTACCCTGCCCTGCTTTTCACTGAATTTTACGGGAGGTTCAGATGTCATCATTGTCTTCCACTTGTCACCCTCCCCTGCTTTCCCACTGCTGCTTCTGTCTTTTTCTGTTAAGGAAAAAAAGGCGGAATTGCTGCACCAGGCCTCCCGATTGTGAGCACGAGGAGCCCTCTGTCCGGAAGCACTCCCGGAGTTAGCCTGAAAGTATAAATTTCAATTTCTTATTTACCAGCCCATCAATTTGTGTACCAGTTATTAAATGTGTAGCTAATGTTGGAGCATGTTCTGCAAACATAGTTTTCCTTTTGTTTTGCTGGGAGAAGGCATGCTTTCTCGTTTCAGTGTTGGACCCAGTGCTTATTTACAGCACCATCCTGCTCACAGCTACTCAGAAGGAACGTCATGGGTGGAAACACAACCCCAAAGGCAGCCGCTGAGCCGAGGGCTGACAAGACGCCTCCTTGGGCAGACAAGACGCCTCCTTGGGCAAGACCCGTTTATACCATTTGCCTCTACCTGACCCTTTGAGGCTGTTGTCGGGAGCTGCCCTTTTCATCATGGCCCTTCTTTGCTGAAGGAACTGCACTGGCTACCTATTTATTGTATTACATTATACCCCCGCCTTTTTCTTGCAAAGAACCCAAGGCGGCTTACATAATCCTCCTCCTTCTCTCCATTTTATCCTCACAACAACCCTGTGAGGTAGGTTAGGCTACCAGGTCAGATTTTGTTTCTGGAACCTGTTGACAAATCCCAAACAATTGCAACCAGGTTACCTGAGAGAGCGCCTCCTC